>JAEUBB010000027.1:88159-120449 GCA_018257885.1 Parmelia sp. 050094
CGGCGGAAGATGTGGGAGAAGAGCCATCAGCATATTGTGGAAGAGCGGCGGCGGAGGGAGGAGGAGAGGAAGGAGAGGAAGGCGAAGGAGGAGGAGGGGCGGAAATGGCAGGTTGGGGTTGAAGAGGCGCTGAGGAGGGGGGAGGAGAGGAGGAGGAGGAATCGATGGAAGGGGATTTGGGAGGGGTATCTTAAGGGCTGGGAGGGGCGGAAAGGGAAGATGTGGTGGCCGGTTGAGAGCGGGAGGATGGAGGATGTGGGGGGTGGGGAGGTGGAGAGGTTTTTTAGGGGGGTGGGAGGGATTGGAGGGGTCGATGTCGGGGATGTGCTTAAGAAGGAGAGGGTGCGGTGGCATCCGGATAAGATGCAGCAGAGGGCTGGGGAGGTGGGCATTGATGAGAGGACTATGAAGATGGTTACGGCTGTGTTTCAGGTTGTTGATAGGTTGTGGAATGAGATGCGGAAGACAGCGTAGATACCCTCGGTGCAATATCACTCCTTTTCGACTTCAATCGGATACGAGCTGTCGTTGCTCATGCCTATGTATCGCGGAGAGAGTATCGGGCGCGGGTCCATAGACTCAATGCAAGATTATAAATGTCTTCTCTTCACAATGGTAGGCCTGCAAGCTCTGCCCTCTAGATTGCATAACTTCCAGTCGGCCGCCGTTGCTGAGAAAAGAGACATTTTCGAAGCGTTTACTACATGTTTCAGGTAGGAATCGCATTCATAATAAGAATAAACCAAGCCAACTGGGTATTCAAGAAGGCAAAGAAAATCAGAAATAGCAGCAATTCAATGCCAGAAAGCAAAGTCGATTGCTGACAGGACAAGGGTTCAAAAGGTCATTTCGCCGGTCAGTGTCATCTGACTTTCATGGTTCATCGTCGTCTTGTCCTCGTCGTGAAGGTATTCAAATGGCGTCCACAGATGACGGCATGGCAGCTTCTTCATCCTTGCTGACACTTAGAAGTCCTTGAAGAGATAGCCGTGTCTGCAGCAATGTCAGTAATTGTGCTATTTCCAAAAGATGCATGACGTACGGATCCGGGGCTTTCTCTCCATATTTCTCCGTCTCTTCCGGATATTTGTCAAATTGGCTCGAATCGCCCACTCCACCTTGGACAGGAGGTACATAGGGAGCGTCAATATCTTTCTTCGCCAGCCTGTCCCACGTCACCTCTGCAAACCATGCATGGTTCATCACGTCCTTTGAGCCGCCGTGCAAGTTCCCCAGCCGTTTTGTGAGATCAGGGGTGATGAGCCGCTGCAGAAGATCTTGTGCATCTGGGTGTATGTATGGAGGATACTTCACCTTGCCTCTTAGGATGTTCTCATAGATCTTCATTGGGGAACCTCCGTCCCAAAAAGGTGTAAATCCGCAAAGCATTTCAAATATCAGTATCCCCAAGGACCACCTATGAACGGGTGAGATAGAATTGTCAGCATTAGGGGACGATCCCACTCACCAATCCACGGACTTGTTGTACCCTTTCGAAGCTACTACCTCAGGCGCAAGATAGTCCGGTGTGCCGCAAAGCGTCCAAGTAATGTCTGGTACCTCCTTGGCAAATCCAAAATCCGTGATCTTTAGGTGGCCATGCCTATCCAGTAACAGGTTCTCGGGTTTCAGGTCTCGATATATGATGCCTTGACCATGGAGATAATCAAGTGCAAGAGTAACTTCGGCCGCATAAAATTTTGCCACTGGGTTTGGGAAACGCTTTGCTTGGCGTGAGTAAAGATACTCTATAAGGGTGTATGACTGATGGTAATATTCAAAATAATCAAGCTCACTGACCTGCGACTTGCGCAAAAGACTGAATAGCTCCCCTCCTTCAACAAAGTCCATGACCATATAAAGGTTCTTAGAATCTTGGAAAGTTCCCCATAGCGTTACCAGGAATGCGTGCTTCACCTTCTGCAACATCCTCCGTTCATCGTTGGTATGCTCCACCTGCTTCATCTTCACCACCTGTGCCTTTTTGAGGACCTTAACTGCATAGAAGCGTTGATTATGATTTGACTGCACTAGATGTACTCTTCCAAAGCTTCCTGTTCCCAGCGTCCTTTTTAGAGAGAAGTCTGTTAACGAATACTTCCCTTTTGTGCTGCGCGAGGCGGCGGTCTGAGAGGAGGTGGCAGTTGAGGTGGTAGAGGCGGGTCTTATGCTTGATCCATTGGTCTGGGTCTCCGCTTGGGACAGCAGTGAGCCATCGTTCTGTAAATAAGGTATCAGCCCCCTACACCCTGATGCGCTTTTTATCGGGGCTAGATTACCAGTGGATCCTGCCCTCCACTTCGCGGGGCTGAGGTAAGCTGCGAAGTTGTGTGACTTGCAAGCATGGTCTCCGCCGCCTTATTAGAGCTGTTGGTCGAACTCAAGGTATTTGCCGAAGCTGAGGTGAGCGAGCTCCTATGCCCGCCAGCCGAGGTGGGGGTGACGGGAGAGCTCTCAGTGGGTGAGGTTGGGGAGTTTGGATCATGCTCCTTTGTCTTTTTCTTTTTGAGGAATCCGAGAGTCGGCATGGGAGCTTCGGTGATGTGGAGCTAATGTGATAGTGACGGGAACGTGACGTGAATGCAAGGTACCGAGATGAAAGGGTTGCTGGTAGTAGCCTCCAGGATGCCAGCGTGCTCAGAATAGGCACAATGTCAAGGCATGTACGGAGCGCAATTGGTGCTCCAATCCAAGTCGTCCTATTAGCGGATCACTGTTGATTCTCCGTCCCGAGACTGTTCACGCGGTCGGACGCTTGGTTGTTGATGGTGCTAGGACCTCTGTTGGTCAAGAAGGGACATGGAATGGGCAAAAAAGCAGGGCTCCAATTGGCGTAAACACCCTCAACCCTGTAGTCAATGTAGCTATTCAAGCACAATGGTGTAGAGTCTGATCGAGTAATGATAGGAGAAAAAGGTAGATGTTGATGGGGGAGGACGAGGTTGAGTAGCAATGATGATTGGGGGGGCTTTGTCGAGTCCCCAGCGGAGAGGGGAATGGGCTAGTTGATAGCGGTTATATGTCGCAGGTTTTGCCGATCCCTTGAAAGAATAAGTAAGCCCCACTCATCCGCGACATCTCCTCCAGCTTCGTCTTGGAAATCAATCGTGATGATGAGCTCAAGAAACATTTTCATCAGGGACTGCGGATGAATTCCTGGATTCAAGCCGAGCGAATAGACTCACCGATCTTCTCTGTGGAACGCCAGTGGCTGCAGGAACCGGCCTTGATGGCTGACGGCAAACTCTTACTGGCAAGCCATGCAGGTTGATGAACATGTGCCTTAAATACTTGCTGGTGTCTAGATTGAAAGAACACGAGAGAGAACAAGTCTGTGCTTGAAGGCGGGGCTGGTGTATGCGACGTAGGGATTCTTATTCAATACTGACAATTGTCACGGCTTGTGACAATTCGACAATTCGTGACAATTGCAAAATTCACTAATACATGTGAATGACAACTGCTACCGAATTCTCTACTTTGTTGCTTTAGTGTTTGGCGCTATGGTGACATGGCTGAATGTCAAAACTGGTCCCAAGATTCACTGCTTCTCAAGATCGCTGGGGCAAAGTAAGGAATGGGCGATTGATATTCTGTATTACATAAGGGTATCTATATATTCATTCGTTCCCTATTCCCGGAGCCACCCGTTTGTACAGGTACTCGCACCGTGACGCCAGGCCTAATGCGATAACCCCAAAATGATTTCTTCGTCTATTCCACCACTCCCAATTCTTCCCGAGCTGGCTTATAGCCTGCGTCCCTCTTTCAATCAGCTGTCAAGGCGAAGCTGAATCCCAGAATACCCATGCCAACGAATGCGAAAGCAGTGCAGAGATTTCGATTGTGAGTTAGGCTCAGACTTTCCGAGAAGAGCTGCAAAGCGACACTAGCCATTATACCTGAAGTAATGGCGAACATACATCCGTACACTACATCACCGGGAGCCGCATCTCCCGTTCCAGCGATCTTGAACCACAAAGCAGCAACGCCGGCGCCGAGTGGTTGACTCACACCTCCCAAGAGCGAGCTCCAGAACATCGCCTTCCATCGGCTATTGATCGCAAGGTATAACGGAAGAGCCATAGCAAAGCCTTCGGTGATGTTGTGGATAAAGAGGGCCATGAAAACGGTGAAGCCCAGCTTGGGGTTGGCGTGATTTGTAGCATACGTAATAAATCCTTCTGGAAGTTTGTGTAAGGCAATGGCGATAGACGTCTGTAATCCGATAGCAAGAAAGGCGTTAGTAGGAACATGATGATGATGTGAAGCCTCTTTAGCGGTCTCGCTCATGGAAGATATGGAGGCACGATGGTCATCGCCATCCACGAAACCGTGTTCCCCCTCCTCAGGGGGGATCTCATTATTCAGATGAGATGCAGCTCGTGCACGGTTACCTTCTCGGCCCCGAAATATTGCATCAGAAGATCCTTCGGATGGTCTAGGCATGGTTGGTCTTGGGGAGATCTGGGCGATTTCTTCATCGAGGCCAGTGGGACGACCTAGTTTGGCGCGAGTATGTGGAGCCGTTGCATTACGGAGCAGAGATGGTTTGACAGGTGGGCCAGAGAATGAGAAGCGACTGAATGATCTTGTAGGAGCTCTTGGAGGGACTGTTGTTGGACTGCGGGAGATAGCCTTGAAGCATTCTTGGCCGCATGGTTCGCTATAGCCATAACAGGGACCACCCTCATCGCATGCTGACTTCGCTCCGGATACGAAAGTTGACATCCGATTAGTCAGTCGAGTCTGCAAAGACGGCCGTCGGACCGCAAGATCAAAAGTATCATGTCTCTGGTCCATTTCCGCAGCGGCAGATCTGGATCTTGATTCTGGAATGGACTTTAGATCGGACTCGTCCTGAGAAAGCAGCAGTGGTGTCGCTTCCGTGACGTTCCCGTTGTGCTTGTGGCCATGAGAATCATGATGATGGTCTTCATGGTTGAACTCCTCATCGCCTTCCTCTTCGTCGTGGGAGTGATCGCAGTCCACAACATGGGAAGGAATGTAATGATGCAGTAAACGCGACACAAATTGAATCCCTATAACGCCACCCAAAAAGCAGCCAATAGTAGCATAGGCGGCAGCGTCGGGAGCAAGACCACCATCATTCAAGTAGCTCTTAGCCTCTGGTAACATGCTGTACAGGGATGAAAAAAGCTACAGCAGGCGTATTAACGAAGATGCTGTAGAGCGGATAGTCTCAAAAATGTCTCACCATTACCCCAAAGCTCAAACTTAGAGATGCAGAGAGGAAAGTATTGCTGTCCTGTATCCTAAAGTTCTGCTTCCCAGGGATGTGCTGTATGATGAGGTCTACACATATTATACTGGAACCGAACACGCAAGCTAGAGTCCAATCAGATAGGAGACGGAAGATGCTCTACTGGGAGATCCCACCAATTCCGCTCACGCAGGTCATGATCCATCCTCTTGTATCATTGTCGAGGCCCATTCTTACCACTCTCCTGGCGGCTACTCCGTAACTTGGGACTTTGGGTAAGCTAAGCTAGCAGACAAAAGGAGAAGAGTAGAAAATACTAGTAATAGGAAAAGAAAGTCGTGATGATTTAGGAAGCAAGAGTGAGGTTGTCAGGTAAAAGCTGCAGGAGGACTCGACATGCATGCGGCATACCTTATTTTTATCGAATCAAGTAGGGCTGAATACTACGCTAGCAAGGTCCTCAAAATGATTGACGCCCACCTTAAATGATTGGTTCTCAATTCATGCAGGCCAGGGCACGTCGCTGCCTCCATCACGCGAGTCACGCGCCCAGTACACGATGAATTTGTCTGATGACTGTGTATCTTCTAGTGGTTGGCTTCATAATATCTGCAATTCTCTTCCTCCTTCACTACCTCCAACAAATAGTCTGCCTCAATGTCCAAAACTACTCTGGCTATCATTGCTGGCATCTCAGCAGCCACAGGCGCTGCAGCAACGGCAGCCATCTTCTCATCGCGCTCAGAACGCAAGCTCCCTCCAACAATACCTTCCGATACTACTTCCACCACAAGTTCAGCGCCAGTGCCAGTGCCCTCTTATCCTCGCCCTCTGAAAGACCTCGCTCCCCCAGTCAACCCCAATGGCCTCTTTCAGTATGGCTTTCCCGGCCCAGTCAACGACCTTCATCCCACACTCTCCACAACCTCCGTCTTCGATCGCCGCACCCGTAATCCTGCCTGGGTAGCTGAGCACATAACGCCTGCTTCACTCTCTGCCAACAACGCCGACCGCAAACATTCTTACTTCGTTGAAGACGACGCCATACCTGCCATTTTCCGCGCCAAACTCGACGACTACCGCCGCTCAGGCTACGACAGAGGCCATCAAGTGCCAGCTGCGGATGCAAAATGGAGTCAAGATGCTTTGGACCAAACATTTCTATTGAGCAACATGTGTCCACAAGTAGGCGACGGTTTTAATAGGGACTATTGGGCTCACTTGGAAGACTTCTGCCGCAGGCTCACGAACAATTACCCAAGTGTGCGGATCGTGACTGGTCCGCTTTACCTACCCAAGAGAGATCCCGAAGATGGAAAATGGAAGGTCTCATACGAAGTTATCGGCAACCCCCCTAATGTATCGGTCCCTACGCATTTCTACAAGGTCATCTTTGCCGAAGACGGAAAGACCGGCGGAAACGTTAGCCTAGGCGCTTTCGTCTTGCCCAACGCGCCTATTGCGAACGATAAGCCGCTGACCGACTTCGAGGTTCCAGTAGAAGCAGTTGAAAGAGCAAGCGGACTGCAATTCGCCTCGAAGTTGCCCTTGCAAAGACGGAGAAAATTGTGTCAGGAGGTTCATTGCTCAATCATAGCACGAGAATATGCTGAGAGACAGAGAAACCTAATGGGACAAGCGCCAGGCAAAAGGTTGCTGGGCGAAGATAGATGAGCAAGAGTGTAGTAATTGTGGGGCCCTGTGAAATTCTCGTACTAGTCTCTGGCATAGCGCGGAAGCATCGTTGCGTGTTTCAGTTTTCTGTTACTTTTACTTGAAAACATTTACGTCAATGCGCCTTCTCACTCCATGCTTGCATTTCTGAAGAATTTCAGGCTGACAAACGCTACGAGACAAGCGCAATATTCTCACAGCTTTTGCAGCAGCGCTCCTTCACTTCACTGGTCTTTACATCGCGTGTAGATATACACAATCTTCGGGTCATCATGCATGAGCTGGAACTGACCCGAGCATATCTCTCCGAGAATATCTCTACGAAGCGCATAGTGACGCAAAGCGGCTGTCGCGCTGTGGTCGGCAGTCCGCAGACCGCAGAATTACGGCTGAAAGTTCGAAAGATGCATACGTATCTGCAGAAAATGCCCAAGCGGCCGGCTAAATCTATCTGTGAAGTCATACCTTAATACAAAGGGCTATAAACCAAGGCTTGTCCTTTCATCTTTCGCACCAGATCTATGTTTAGTTTGACTGTCCTCTGCCAAACCGAAAAGACCAGTCAATCACAGGATGCTTCCGTCCAGAATTCGCATTCATGTTCTTGCTTCGTTCAGTACCTTGGTATTCGCTATACCATCCCAATTCAAGCCCTCGTCAGCTATTGACGCAAATCAAGACTCCAAAGAGAATAGGACCTTAGCAAGTCCAATCCTTTTGGATCATTCCTCGATAGACACCACCAATCTCACTCTTCCTACTCTTAACTTCCCAGAGCTCAACACCTCCAGTAACGCAGAACCGACGATCTTTTGCCACATCAATCCCCCACCCCCAGCTCGACCTATATTTAGTTACGTCGACGTCTACGAATGCGGACTCCTCATTATGCTCTTACTCGGTAACGAACCAGCAGATCTCCGTTCTTCGCGGTGGAGCGTAAGTTATAAATCTGTCAAAAATTTCCTGTCCTGATCTGATTTTGAGTACCGAGACATGTCTTGGAAGTGTTTTCTCCTCAGACGTGTCTCTGTGCTCACTTGCCTTCCTCAGAAGAGAATTACTGACTCCGAAATTATTAAGCCTACCTATCCAGTAACTTTACCACACATTTGGGGAGATTCCAACTGCAGAATAATAATCAGCGCTCTCAATCCACGGTCTTCGGATACTTTCCAACGAGTTATGATACTTCAAAGGGCGGCACTCATTATTAATCACTGTGCGCCTCATGAGGGTGGATTCGTCAGCTTAGGGCCGAGAGAACAGTTTCAGGTTCAAGTCCTTGGGTCTGCGCCTCGCGCTACCTCATAGTGCAGTGGAGGAAGTTGACCTATGTATACAGCTATCATACAGCATGATTCTTCCAAGTATAGTTTAGAGATGCTCATGAATGCATCTTGAGTTTTCGCGCTACCGAAACGATTTGAAACTCCATCCCAGCGCTATCTAGCAGCATGCGTGTCGTACAGTATGCACCCTCACAAGGGCATTCTCGTACCTCCAAAACGTTTTGCCGCTTTCTCAGATCCCAAATTCACCCATATCCCCTCCACTTCCACCGGCCGTCTTCTGTATCCGTCCGATATATTGCCTACTGACTGTGTTCCACGCCGCCATATACTTTTCCATACACGTCGTAAAGCACTTCTCTTCTCTCGAGGATAATGAGCTACCGGGTGATGGAATGCACTTTTCAAAGCAGTGGCTGTTCATTTTCTAGAAATTAGAATGTGATTAGAGCCGTGGTTGACAGTCGAAGGTAGGGATGGGGAAGAGACATGTGGAAGGGGGGGATTACAGATATGAGTTGGCGGGCGTTACTGATGGCGGCCTCTTGCTGTACTTGTCTCATCAGGGCAGATTTGGGATCAGAGGAGGCGCTGAGGGAGGAATTTAGGGCGTCCATGGTGGTGGTAGCGAGCAAGAGGCAAGAAGTGATCGGTCGAGCTTTGATCCTTCTGATCTGCTTTCCAGAAAGTAGAGTATGTGGATGTGAGGATATTCCCAACTTTCCCAAATTGATACTTACTCTCGGGCCGACTTTGGCACCGAACCTCGGATGCACCTTTCCCTGAACGGCGGAATTTGAAACATGGCCTGACACTATTTGTCGCCGCACGCGACTGCGCTCTGGACACATATGACGCCGTCTGTTCCCTCGTGGACTTACATCGGACAGAGATCATTGCCAGCCTTACCAGGGAAAAGGAGCAATGGTACTATTGTCATGGCCGGCCTCGCTACTGTGTCTTCTGCTTGGATATGTAGGAGTGAATCCTGCTCTCCAGGCCGATGTGGAAAGACCAGCTGTCAGACAGATACCGGTGAGCTATTGGATTACACGGGCATGTTTTGACGCGATCACTGACTTCCAACGTGTAGTTACGGTCACATAGTCTAGCATCGGTCAGTTGAGACGATTATTCTACCGGCCCCGGTGGTCGTGCGCATCGTACGCAAGAGCTATGCTAACGCATAGGGGGCATGCAGCCGTTCCTAGACTCTGATATGCAAAGTCGTTACTTTGAATTTGGAGAAGACACCATAGTTCGGGCAGATCAGTACGGCTTCTCATTGTCCGATTTGCATGATCTTGGTCTCAGATTTGCATTTGCAGGTATATCCGACTCACATCCGACCGTCAGGCGCAATCAGGATGGCTTTTCTCCCGAATGCCTATGACCGCGACCAACTGGATGGTAATTACCCTACAACAATTTGCAAGTAAGAGCTTTTCTAACGCTGGTCTGCAGATCGAGATAGAGTTCAAAATTCATGGTGTGGGGCATCTACATGGCGATGGAATGGCAATATGGATGACAGAGGAGCGGGCAAAGCCAGGAAATGTCTTTGGGCATTCGGACAACTTCAACGGTTTAGGGGTCTTCATCGATACCTACAAGAACGCCAGGCCAGGCGTGGTGTTTCCCTATGTGATGGCTATGATTGGGAACAGCTCAGTATCGTATGATTCAGAACACGATGGCAAAGACAACGAATTGGCAGGATGCTCGGTATAATTTCCAGGCCGAGATGACTAGCAGACTTTTTCTGACGAAGCAAATCTAGGCACGTGGTATCAGAGGTAGCGACGCGGTGCCCAGGAAGATGCGAATGACCTACTACCAGGACACGTCACTCAAAGTCGAGCTCCAATACAAGGCAGAGAATGAATGGACCGAATGCTTCGAGACTGAGGCCTTCAAACTCCCTCAGACCGCTTACCTCGGGTTCAGCGCGCATACAGGCGAACTTACTGACAACCATGACATTATTTCCGTCAACTCTTATAACCTACACATACGCCAGAACACAGGTTCATCGAGGAGCAGCGATAGAGCGTCAAAGGCCAAGGCTAAACCATACAACCCTGGCGGGGACAAGGAACGGGGAAGCTGGAGGTGGTTCCTTTTCAAGATTGTATTATTTGGGATCGTGGTAGGAGGTGGATATGTTGGGTATACCATGTACAGGGCATCAAAAAGAGGTTCGAGGTTTTGAGAAGTACAGAGTCACATAGCATTTAGCAGTCCGTTTGTTCGCGAGCCGTAGCATTGTTCCTTCACATTTACTCATGCATGATTCTACTTTGGGATCCCCTGTCATTACCCCTTATCGATCTTGTACGCGCTATGCTTATCCCCGCCGTTCTCTTTCCCTTAAAAACCCAAGCGTAATCTTTATCATTTGTTTCATTTGAGCCCGGTCTTTTTTGTCTCTATATTGATCCCCATCGTACGATCTCGGAATAAATTGGCAAAAGTTTCCCAACGATCCACAGAGAGGTCAAGCACTGAAAAGCAAACTTCCTGTCGATCGACTACAGTGCCTAGCTTGTTTTTACACTCAGTGAGAACCCTTCGCTCAGCTACTAGTGATTGATTGAGTGCGATATCACATCAACGTGATACACTCACGATTGCCAGGAGTTTCGGTACGAAAATCCTTTTCTGGGGATCATGATGCGGTTGTTTGCGGTAATAATGTGGGAGAAAGTTGCTTGCCTGCTAGTCTTTTTCTGTAATGCGAAGAGCTTTAGGCTAATGAGACGGGTCATGTTACGTAGGTGAGTCCAGCTGGGAAGAAGTCTACAGTTGTTTAATTTATTGGTGATTTAGGTTTCTCGGCTAATGGTATTTCCAAAGGTAGAGCCTCGGTCGTTCGAATCTTCTAGATCATGGAGACTACAATATAGTTGTCTCAAAGGTGAAGCCTTTCAGTATTCTAGATTCCCTCAGCCATCTATGCCTTAATCAATGAAACTTACAAGCTCGTGACTTTATTCGGATGAAGTCTACAACTATAAGTTCAGTCGGGATAGTGAAACAGACAAGAGACTATTTCTCAAGGCGCAATTTCTGCATATTTGTCATACAAGGATCAAGAATAGGTGGTTTCTGCAGAGGTGCAGGTCACGGAGGGGTGGAGGGTGGGTCGTCAAAGGGGGAAAGCATCTCTTGAAGTTTAGTATGTGATGCATTGAGAGAAGAAAGCTATAAACGGGTGATCATTTAAGGGATGGAAATTGCAGATAGGGTGAGTTTCTTGGGAATGGATACCGTGAAAGGGACACTCTTTGAGAGATAAAACTGCACACGTGGGTGACTCTTCCAGAGATGAATTAGGAAACGTAGTGACATGTTAGGAGAAAACGCCTAAGTCGCAGTGACTCTTTAGGGGATGACACAATTTTAAGAATGACTGTTCAGGAGATGACGCCTACAAATGGATGAATGTTGCAGTGAAGATATCTCCGTCCGGTGAATCAGAGGCCGTCCTGTCTATTTAAGGCCGTCTTTCTCCAAGCAACCTACACACTTCTAGCAATACATCTTTATTATTCCACATCCTCTATGATAGCATCCTGCATTGATTATATACTTATATACATCCATGCTTTGTCTTTCAGGACTCCCTATCGTTGGAAAGGTACTGATGGAAGCTCTTCAAAAGTCATTAAGAACCTGCACAGATCTCTCTTACCCAATGCTACAATATCACCTTGCACATTATGAGAGCTTCAGCTTTGGCAAGTGTCAGCATCTTACACCAAGCTCACAGTTTGTGACCCTTTGTTTACTCGCTTAGCCCATGCTAGCGTCGTCACGTGTGCGTTCAACAGCTCCACGCAGAGCGTCATTGCCCCTTCAGAGAGACAGACTCTCCCATATTTGAACAGGTGTAAGACTCACTTTAACTTCACAGTCAATATTCACTGAGCTGTCCTACAAGGGTCCGCATTCAGCTGTCACCAATAAGGGCAGATTAGACTTTTCGCCGGGAAACACAATTGGAGCTAAGGTATCGGCAGCGCACCTAGTGCAGCAAATTTTCACAGTCACAAACAAAATCTCGCACCTTCTTTTCTGCTCTTGGAAAACCACTTAACATCTTGGCTGTATCATGAAGTCTACGAGCCTGCTGAAGCTCTCACAGCACTGCTAGACAATCCGACTCGCCACAGCCACAGCCACAACAGGGAGCTCCTCTAAGAGACCTTTTGACATATTCTTGAACGATCAGAAGCCAATCTTGACTGCGCTGATCCTCGTCTACCCAATATTTCCCAGTCCTCCTCAGATCCATATGCAGAAACAGGCTTAAACACGAGTACGCTTCGTGATTAGGTCACTCATATTCATAGCAGCTCTGCTATCACAGTTGCTCACCTCTCCTTCTCGACAGTTCTGACCAAATGGACTGGACAGAAAGCAATGAAAACGCACCTTCAAAAAGAACAGATTGATGCCTATGGCATTCGATTTCCAGCAACCAATCCGCCTACTTAGATCAGTGGGATTGTGGATGGTAAGAAGACATTCCTTAAGGACTTACAAGCACTGACATTCAACCAGGCTTACCAGCTGAGAAAAAAGACAGATAACTCCTTACAAATATCTCGCTCCTTTACGCACACCTAGCGTGAGGGATACCTACGTCCATGGATGGACTTTGGAGGCCTTGTCGAGAGATCACATCCAAATGAGTACTACAGGATAGAAAGCGAGGATTACGCAAATCAGGAGGAACTAGCCTCATGCTCATTGCATTCAATTTTCAGCAACCACTCCGTGTACTTGGTCAGAAGACAACCTTCAAAAACTTATACAAGCACTAACGCTGAAGTAGAATTAACAGCGAACATCTCACTTCTTCGCTCAAAACGAGCTTGAGGGGTATCTACGTCCATGGATGGACTTTGGAAATCTGGTTGAGTGACTCAACTGAGTACTGCAGGATAGAAAGCAATGAAAACGAACCGTCAGCAAGGAACGAATGGATGCCTATGGCATTCGATTTCCAGCAACCACTCCGTGCACTCAGATCAGCGGGATTATGGATCGTATGACAATCGAGATTTTGATGTCAACGGGGATTGGCGCGATTGCACCAATGGGCACGACCATGCACGCGAGCGACAACTCCTGCAAGCCAACCTGATCGCTCATGAGGAATACTATGCTCGCATTCGCGACGTGGAGGAGGCGGCAGAGAAGTCAAAAGCGGAGGAACGTCGAGCTGGACGGCAGCGAATTGGAGATGGTGGCAAGAGCCCTATCCTTATAAAATTGACTGAACAGAACTTGGTGGTGCATTTTTCTACCCGGCAGATGCTAGTGGAAAAGATAAATAACTCCTTACGCATATCTCACTTCCTCGCGCAAACCGAGCTTGAAGGGTACCTACGCAGCACATAAAGCGAAGGAATGGACTTCTCGCCAGGAAAAATACTTGAACTCGAACGGAAGCGGTGCCTCTGTTGGTGGGCAGTCAAGCACAGGCAGCGGCTCAGAAACGACCGCTGCAGTGCAGTACGCACCGGAGAAATGGATGGAGCAGGCAGTTGACGAGAGTATGCATCTTTACAAGTTGAAGAATGGACAGCATACTCAGTTTTACACTGTCACGAATTTCGAGAAATCATTCTCAACCTTCCACGAACCCGAATCTATCTTCGAGGACATCTACCCTTTCATCTGCCGTTTGACAAGAGGTAGGCAACTGCTACTCCGGCTGTAAAATCTTCAATTGGATTCGGAGGTGCATCGAATCCGGAAATCCAGGAGAGCATACATCAAAAAGAAGTGGCCAGGGCTACTGGGAGATCGACCGCCTTCACGGCTGGTGTGTCTTTATTGACTACAGGCAATCCGGGCTATTGGTGAGTCGCCGTTTATATTTTAAGGATGCCAATTCTGACGCTTCTTACTCAGCATACGATAAGAAGCTCAACAGCCAAACGGAAAATTCCCTCCCCATGTCAAGCCTATTCGACGACGAAGATGGCGACAAGTCTAGCTAACTTACTACATCCCGCACCCATCGTCCATCTCCCGGCAAGCAGCCCAAAAATTTCCGGTCTATCCTATCTGTCTTGTCGACTGTCGTACCCGATCCCAAGAAAATTGCACTTGGACAGTGTGGAACTTGAACAGCGTGGAGTTCTGATGTTCAAATTTGAGGAGGAGGAGCGATTAGGAGCTACGACTCATGAGGTCGGTCTCGCTGCCTTGACAATCAGCACCCAATTTTTCGTTGCTCGATGTCTTCGAAGTTCGGCATGAGTGAGGCCAGACGGTCTTTATGGGAATATCGCTCACATGAACCATCATCCTTTCTCCAATCCCTTCTCCAAGACACGGATCTTGCGCCATTCAATCTCAACCAGGCCTTCATCAGGAAGAGTATACGGTGGCGAGACGAGAGTGATCTGTCGAGATTTCGGAGCCTGCTCTGCTGCTGCAGTGATCTCTGTATATTGAAGCATCACACTTATTCATGCTCTCTTATACTACCAATCGTTCCTGCGGTGACATTGGAGCGATCCTTGCCAAAGGATGAAAACATCATTGATACAAGTGCGCAATTTAACGTTGCATAGCTCTTGCTCCAAATCGAGCGGTATCGTTCCTCGAAAGCCTATCGAGGAAAGCTTAGGATTGCTGAAAGATTCTTGGGACTCGCTGATCGAGATACACTCACGCAGACCACACTTTCCGTCCGCTTCCTCTAAAACAACACCACCATCTCCGCCACACGACCATGACAGCCTCCTATCACCCTATCATATATCCTGCATGAACAGTTTCTTCTCTTAGGACGCGATCATCTATCAGAACAGCCCAAATGCCTTGCGTCTGCAATGTCATTTCCGATGCATAAGTGGGATGCTTAATTGTATCTTTGACACAAAGGACTCTTCCTTTGCTACATGAGACATGAGACGGAGTGAATCTTTGCTCAACAAATCCAAGTCTCTTGGTCAACTATCAACTCTCAACTTTTGGACTGATAAGAGCGGGAAAATGGTGAAGGAGATGCATCATCCCAGTACAGAGTTCTATATGAAATATAATATTCAGGTCTATTCCAAATACGATGTACACTTGTATACCAATCCGAACGTCTTCGCAAGGACAATCCAGATGGAGTATGTCGGCCGATACCCCCTCCAGAAATTATCCTGGCCGAAGCCGTCCCGTCGACTCCTGTCTCGATAACAGACCTTGTCAATCTTATTGGCGCCGACAAAAGCGCCAAGTAGCTCAACAGTCAATGGCCCGTGGAGCTTGATAAGAAGAGAAGAAATCTCAAGTCCACCCGGATGCCCTCGTGATACGCGGCTGGAATCCTTCTCGACCGTATAGGACAGCCAAGAGCAAGGAGACCTACAGCGAGAGAGGACCTGAGGGTCTGCTGGTCAGCCTGGAGGGAGACGCACCTGCGGGATACTACTGCAATAGTTCGAATTCAACTGCGGGACAGGTCAATGGTCGGAGCATAAGATACAATATCTTGAAGACCCTGAATATACTCAAGGTGAACTCTTTGATGTCCCAATTGAAAGTCCTTGGGGTCATTGAGCACGTATCCGAGGACGAAGACATAAACAAGACCATGAAGCGAATGGCAGCAGACCCCAACTTCGTTGGTCTCCGTAAACTGTACCCAAAATCGCAAACCCATATTTTGAATCATGCAGAACGGACGCAATACGGCAAATACATTGATCAGTACGCATCGATCTAAGCGACTGTATATACCATATCCCAGTTCACAACGGAATAGTCAAAGGACATCCCTTTCAATTGGAACGTCGTCGTGTGATTCGCTCACGACATCTCACACTTCAGCATGAACCAAAGGGCTTGTTCTACCAGTTCACTATCAACATCACCGCGGAGTCATTATACAACATTCAAGACTGGGCAAAGGCCGTCATCAACATTTTAGGGGGTACAGAAGAAGACTATAAATTCAGGCCGATCATTTTTTGGGGCAGCACTGTCATCGAAGCTCTCAAGGAGTTTAAGTTCAAAATCAGCAATCGCAACTCGCTTCTGGCGGATGACAATTGGGAGCCCATACCGCGACAAGAGCTTTGCATCTGCATCATCATCGTATCTACAGACTATAAGTCACCTGCAAGTGACAAGAATTCCTGGTTAATCTATAGCCCTGAAAAGAAGAAAGGCCTACTGCACCTTTGGAAGCGACGAAGAAAGAGATTTTGGGAATCTTCGTTCGAATAATATTTACCGGCTATTGCACTGACCAAAAGTCACCCAACACAAGTAGTCCTTTTGCAGTCCTCCCAACTGCAAAGCAGTTGCGCACAAGAATGGATGGCTCGATGCAGCGTCAGGTGCTCAGTGTCATCGTTCCTGTCACTCAGGTCCCGCGGGAAATCTCCCCAAGTGATGGCTGCCACTGCACCTCAAATGCTCGCCGAATCTGGCCCCTGGATAAGGATACGTCCGTCAGCATTCCTTCGCTTGCCGAGACTGTGCAATAGCGCCTTGGGGGTGTTGAATCAATAGCGAATCCTTGAATGGAGCAATGAACAGTTGTGCCAACGAAAATGCAGCTCTGACAGACACAAGTCATGTGTTGGTCTTCTTAACCTTGAGCATTGATGCCGAGAAGCTTGAACATCTTGCGCTTGACAATCTACAACAAGTGGGTAAAGGCTGCAATCATTTTATCTACCGACGAGCCAACCAGCGACGAGATTATCTGTTCTTTACCTTTCAATAAATTAAGTTTGGAGCTCTCGTGATTAAATAGAGGAGATTCATTACCAGACCTCGATCGATTGAAGGGAAACATACAAGGGTTTGGAGGAGAAAACTGATGAAGAAGCTGTTGGAACTCTCGAGTACCCAATGACAGACGACAATATGCACCATGAACGGCGCATTGGGGCACTGGAGACTCAGCTTATGTTCGTCGAGGACATCAATACCAGCAACAAGATACCATCGACTTTATGGAATGGCTCGCGTCCAACATGGAGGAGCTGAGATCTCTTTTCAGATTCGAAGTCGTACGCTCAGGCCCAGTCGTAACGTCTGAAACGCCCCAAGTGGAGACAACTGTTCGACTTCGCACGTCGTATCTTACTACAATTTCTAGTATTGAGTCCATGCTTTCCACGCGTTCAAGGACCATCCTTCTGAAATTCTCGTCACGTCAGAGATTGTTCTGATCCAGTTGCCTCGATTCGCTCACCCCTTCAGCAAGAACGATAGAATGATCTGCTTTCCTCGGTCGCTTTCAGTCCCTCATCTTCCGACCCAGTATGAGGTTAGAGCCATTATCGCCTATTACGGTTATGCTGACGCGGGGTATCGGGTTTCTTCCCTATATCGCGGTAATGAGTGGATTACGTGCAACGATGAGAGTTCGCAATCCCACGCCTATCATAACCGGAAGATTTGGCAAGTGAGAACTCGCATGAGATCTAGTCGCATGCAAAAAGTTGGATACGAGCACAGCCGCTGCCGGTAGTGCTACGGACAGAGAGCTACCAAAGACGAATCCACAAAATGTTTAACGAACTTCTTGAGCAACCTTTGCTGTGAAAAAACCAGCATGAAGAGGGCGATGGTTCTTATGCCAAGAGACATAAGATGCCTTCCAACCCACAAGATCACCAAGCATGTGATCTCTCGAACAACATAGAGATACGCATCCATCAGGGCCCAAACATGCCAGCGACGCGTTGTCTCATGACGAAACCTCCAGGCGCCGCAACGGATAGGACAAGGATCCTTCAGAAGAAGCCTCCCTCTCGCTCCGAACCACGACCAAGAATGTTCCGGGCAGCAATCATTGCAAAGACGAGAGCAAGTGCGAGTCGGAGGATGTAACGACGAAAACCTGAGGGTTGACGATCGACGATGGGTTTACGAACCACAAGAGCACAGAGTCTGGTACGATGACCGCATTCAAGGATATGAAGAGACGGTCACGGGAGCAACGCGCAAAGTGCATTGCGTTGCCGGGTACCCCAATGTCAAAATAATCCAAGGATATCGAGGGATAAGTAAGCGGGTAGCTTGAGCACCCCTAGTATCGAAAGCAAGGAAGAAGAGATTCAGCCTCCTATGCAAGGGGCCTGTGCTAGACCCACGAACGTGACAGGAAAGAGGCGCACTGATATAAAACCGCTTGAGAGGACCGCGACATGTGCATCGCAGGAATGTAATTCATGCAGAAGCATTCAGGGACCCAACATCCAACGAGCACGAACGATTCCGAGTCTTCTTACATCTTATTCACGCTTGCGGAGACGTTCATGCACGGACTTGGTCATATTTTTGTGTTCTGAAGGCCTCAAGACTGAAATGTTGATGAAGTCTGTAGCGGTCACTTTAGACCTGATCTGATAGCAGCTTTAAGAAGACACTCTATATGGTATCACGTTCTCATAGGGTCCAGAGCCACCAAGACTGATCACCTGTGTCATGCAATTATAACTCTTCAGCCAGAGCGAAGAGACTGCCACTTGAGCCTGAACGACGACATACCGCCTGATGGTTGACAGCCGGTGTGCCTCGAATACCGATACTCAGCAGCCATCTCCAACTCAACCCTTGCCCCTTGCTTTGCCAACACAGAAACCTGCACATACGTACCGACTGGATAAGGCTCTTCAAAGTGCGCACCCCAGACCGCCTCAACTTTTCGGAGTTCTTTCATATCAATCATGCAGATTTTGCGACCGACAATCGCATCGAGGCTAAGACCTGCCGCCTCAAGCGCAGCTTTGAGGTTGAAAATCGCTTATTCAGTCTGAGCTTCAATGTCCTCGAAGAGAATTTGGCTAGTAGTCGGATCATCTCCCGTCCAGACGGCCAGGTAGAACCTATTGCTAGAGCGTATAGCATGGCTGTAGTTGCCATTGGGCTTGGGAGTATTGGCCGCGAGGACTGCTTGGCGCGAGGAGGGCATGGCTGAATAGTGAAGTGAGTTTTTGGCATGGTTAGGTTGGAATTAGATAGAAAGGAGTGAGATTTGTTATGAGCGGTCAGCGGTGTGCTCCGCGTCCGCCGCAGCTTCAAACATTCTGCGGAAAAGCTTTCACTGAGCACTACCGCGAAAGTCACATCTTCTGTTACCGCTGTACCCGTCAATTTGTGTCGGCTGCGGCACGAGAGGAACATTACCTGGCTCACGCAAAGTCGGGAGCTCCTCTAAAGGCAGCGAAGACAGCAGGCAGACCCTTTTGCGGCATTTCAGTTGTAGATGTTGGACGGATGGGCGAGTGTGTATTGCGAATACAATAGAAATGATCTTGGAGGCAAAAAGATGCTATGATCTTCATAATACGCTGGTGCAGACATAAGCTTTGCTGTCGCGCATGTCGTTCTATTGTATGGACGACTGCAGGTTCTTGAGATCCTGAACGCATCCTGAGCGGCTGAGTAGAGGCAGGAATGCCAAGACACAGAACCAAGTGACCTTGGATTTTGGGGTTCGTTGGGAGCCGACGTCTCTCTTGACTCTTTGGTTGAATTCCGGAAGCGTCCATGTTGATATTCGAAGGCACTGTGTGGTCGATGCCCCGGAAGATAAGCTAGAATTTTGCTTCTTGTAATGCTTACTGGCTTGAAATCATGAACTGGTGTATGCCGCTCTGTCCACATCTGTATAATCCTCAAAGCTAAAGCTCCAAATCTTCTCTGCCACACTGCGGCCGTATTTGGCCGCTGATCCACGATCGTCGCCCTTTGAGCTTGATGCTCCCACGTGTTGTAGCAGACTTGGGACTGTCACCCATCTGACTAGATTTGCTTCGTTTGCCCATGCCTCGACAATTTGGTCCACATACCCTTCTCTGACCTGAGATAACCGATTTATTACTTTTGATGCCATTTTGTGAGGGAAGACAAGTCCTTGAGCGCAACACCCAAACTTCGGCATTCGAAATATCCCTGGGAGCAGTGGGTGCATGGAGAGTCGTCCGGCCATGAAGTAGAGAGAGATGAAGGCCGGAGCGCAAACGAAGCAGGCGACTGCAATGACACTGTTTGTAATAATCTTTTCTAACACAAACTGTCTTATCAGAAGCAGTGCCATACCCGCCATCCCCGTGATGGCGATGGACACTGCTAAGTATCCTTTCCACTCCTCAGTGTTCCACCCCAAGAATTCTTCTGTATAAAAGAGGCGTAAATAAAGCCAGTCCGTCTCGTCGGTAGTTGGATGCTGCTCATCGGCCTTTCGAAGTGCCTCCATAGCTCGGGGAAACCACCCATCTGCCGCCAGCGTATCATCCTCAATCATCGCAATCCACCGTGTTCCCTCGTCGATGCATTTCTGAAGGACGTAGGCGTAGTCGAAGACTGCCTTCTTCCTGTAGTCCTTATTCGTCTCCCAGTCCCTCAAATTCTGAAGCCGTCCCTGGCTGACCTCGTAGAGCAACGTTTTATCCGCAACGTTGGTGAGCCATGGTTCGCCGTAGACAGGGTGCATTTGAGGATCCGCATGGGCGATGAGGACAATTAGGAAGATCAGCTCCCTCTCGCTGGATTCGAGGCCATCCAACAGTGACCCGATTGTTCTTCGCACATATTGATCTTGCTCTCGCGCAACAGTTGCTATCCCGATGCACATTTTGGGTGCTTGTGGTTTGGCTTGGACATAGGTCGTGAGGTTGGCGTCACGAATGAATTTGTCGGCGTCATCCTGGCGCTGAGCAGTATATCTTGGCTCATAGCCTCGAACAGGATCGAAAAAGGCTGAGGTGGGATCTCGATAGTAAGCCTGGCTGCAGTAGCGGATCAATGCAAGGTAGACGATGGAAATAGCAAGAAAAGCGGAGATGCCTGGCCTACTCCTAAGCCAGCGTAGCACCCCGCCAGGCCTCATCACATGCCTCCACCTGACTTTGCGCTGTATATACAATATGTACTGTAGCGGAAGGTTTAAGGGGATATTCAACAGTGCCACGCGTGTGCGCCTTGGTGTTGCCGCGAGCTCCGGGTTTGTGGAGTGAAATTTACCAAGGGCGATTGGCTAGTTGAGCCAGTCTTAAATTAATTTATACGCTGCTGACTGATGCTGACTCATGTTCCTCATGTTCGGGAGTCTACGGTTCCTCCATATCGGTTTGCAATCTTCTGTATTCTGGATCTATATAGTGCGACTCCTGGCCTGAAAATCGATTCGATCCCCCCGCCCCATACATGGTAAATCTCAAGACTCACTATGGACGAGAAAGTACCTGAGGACTCTGCAGCGACAGAGCATGATGGGGTGCTTTGCGAGTCTCTAGCGCCAGGAAAAGTAGCTAATTTCCCGGGCTCTCTTGTTGCTAATCAGCTTGGGGATAACCTCAAAGCTTCGTCCTATCCACAAGACAAAGGAAAGCTAGCCAATTGGGTTGCCTACTTTAAAGAAGGATGGGACGATCCTGATATATGGAAAAGCGCTGTAAGTATTGGACCCATGAAAACATATTGACCTTACTTTAATTGCGCCACAAGTTCGTGGAAATGATCGCCTCATTCCTTCTTTGCTACCTTAGCGGTATGATTGACACGACCATCACGAACTTTGGGACTCCGCAGGCTCCCGCATACGCTGGCGTTACCAACATCTTCCTCCTGACTTTGTTCATCATGGCATTTGCACCTGGCTCTGGAGGTCAATTTCAGTAGTCTGGATCTTGAAGCCAGGAGGACTGATCGGAATCAAGGCCATATCAATCCCATTATCACGTTCTCAACAATGACCGTGGGTCTAACAGGCTTCTCAAGAGGTAGTCTCGCGATTTCATCCGAACCATTGGTAAGAGGGTTTACCGATCCTCGCAGGTATACTGTATATGAGCGGTCAGCTTCTAGGCGCCGGACTATCTGGTGGTGTCCTTCGTGGTGCATTTGGCGCAGCGCGCTCAATCGAGTCAGTAACGTCCAAGTTTTTGGTACCTCAGCTCTGATATTTGTTGCAGATTTAAAGGCGGCGGTTGCTTTCGAGATCCCGGAACCGTTACTGCAGGACAGGCACTTTTGATTGAGACGGTCTCCTCTTATGCTTTGCTGTAAGTCTTTCCTAAAAAACAATGGCGCACTTTTGGTTAAAAGTCTCGGTGCGAAGTGCACTTGCTTTTGGAGTAGCCCTTGACCCTCGCCAGCGAGAGCTATTTGGGCCTCTAGGCGGGCCCTTTGCGGTGGGGTGTGCCCTCGGATTAGTGAGTTTTGCGACGGCTGGTCTGGTGTCAGGGTATACTGGAGCATCGATGAATCCGACGAGATGCTTTGCCTTTGCCATAACGAGACATGACTTTACAGGTAGGGGTTGAAATAGATTGCGCTTTGAACCTTGACTGACCGCAAGTTTGTGAATAGACCAATGGATATGGTGGGTCGGCCCTTTCTGTGGATCATTGGTTCAGGCCATTACCTATTTCGTCGCTCCTCCCTACCATGGCAGTCCTGTACCGCCACGACATTGAGAAGTAGCAGATTATTTCGAACGGTGGGCAAGACATGAGAACCAGGGACAGTCGAGGCAGTATGCGTATCTCAGGATCTGATAAAATTCCGGTTGAAATGTAGAAATTGGTTGGATGTAGCTGTTCCTACCAACAATTTTGTCACGGGCGACAGATTTTCCCCGAGTCACCCCTCAGAGTATGATGGTGCCACTTCCGCTTTAGCTGCTAGGCAAAAGGCAATCCAACATTTGCCATTTGCCATTTCCCATAGTGCTGTGAAAAGGGTAGATAGTTGCATATCTAAGAGCCTGCGGAGATTATCACATTGAAAAAGAGAAAAAGAGAAGGATAGGTGCATGATAGGTGCAGGTTAGGTGCATGAGATTCCCGAAGAAAGAGGGTCCAAATCTTGGCGCGGCGAATTAGAGAGCTAGCAACCCAATCGATTGAGCACAAGCTGCCAACGCAACTTCTCACTTCTGACCGCTCTCAAATATCTCTCAACAACTCCCCATTTCCTTCCTTTCACCTCCCTTCTTCACACAATCACAATCATTATTACAATCCTGCTACCGACTCACATATCAATTGACCTCAGACAACCTCTACATCAACAGTGAGAGACAATGTCCTTATCAGACCCCTCCATAGCTAACAAAAACAGCCTCACAGGTTAATTACATCCTACCAAACAGTGCCTCATATTCGCTTCATACCACCGCTATCATGCCCAAGGTACCACTGACCTCCCCCAATTTCACCGTCCCTTGAAGTTCAGCTGACCAGATTACCCTTCCAGATCACCCAGATCCTCTTCGACTGTGACAACACCCTCGTCCTCTCGGAAGAGCTTGCCTTCGAAGCCTGTGCCGACCTCGCCAACGAAATCCTGGCCAAATACGATATCCCAGACCGCTACACTGGCCCCGAACTCCTCAATGACTTTGTCGGCCAAAACTTTCGCGGCATGGTCGTCAACCTCCAGAAAAAGTTTGACTTCACCATCCCCGGCCCGGAGATGGAGAAATACGTGTCCATGGAAGAGGACAGAGTGATTGCCAAATTGGAGCGGGATGCCAAGCCTTGTGTCGGCTGCTCCGAAGAGCTCGACAAGCTATACAAAGCTAAGAAATATGGCATGGCTGTCGTTAGCTCGAGTGCGCTACGTCGTGTCCAGGCCAGCATCGACAAAGTCGACCAGGCCAAGTACTTCCCGAAAGACCACATCTTCAGTGCTGCCACTTCCCTACCAACGCCAACCACCAAGCCTGACCCAGCAATCTACCTCTTCTCCTGCAAGGTCATCGGAAAGGAGCCAGGAGAGTGCGTTGCCGTCGAGGACAGCAAGAGTGGGACCCTAAGTGCTGTACGTGCCGGCATTCCTGTCATTGGCTACGTTGGGAGTTACAGCGGCAGCGAAAAGCAAAAGGAGATGACCGAGACCCTCAAGGGGTTGGGCGTCAAGGTCGTGATGCAGAATTGGGATGAGTTTCCCGAGTGCCTGAAGGCAATTGAGAGCATGTGATTCATTTCCTCACAAGACAATGGTTCGGAACTGTTGTTGAAAAAAGCTCTCAGCTGATGAGCGATGATTATGAGCATTGATTATTACAAAGCACGCTGGCTAAGCATACTGCCAGAAGCGACCTAGACTTTGATAGACAAAAGACTTTGGCTCTGCAGCCTGATCTGCCAATGTTCTTACCCCAAGCCCGCAGTCTATCAGCCTTCCAGTGCTGTCAAACTCACAGCCTTGCAGTCTCTTACCACCCTCAGGGAACCTCCTGCCTATGGGTGAATTCGACATGGGCTGCAGGTTCAGCGGCCGAATACTCATCACCCACAAAATGCCCCTTCAAGCCTTGAAGCCATCCTTGTCATACCACTATTCTTGTCCATCATGTCATCACCATGCGAGAAGAATTGCCACATGCTGGCGAAGATAGACTCCGCTCCCTCCCCCCCTCCACCCGGTTTTCCCCCACTGGCACTTCATCCCTGCACCACCGACCACGCGAGAAGTTCCCCTGGTACCGTTGCCAATTAGTCCGTCGACATTCTCCTCTCCCCTCGCAGTCTTTTCAGAATCGTTTTCGCCTGTGTTAGTTAGGAATATGATTAAAAGTTGCATGACAGGAGGATATGGATCAAGGTAAATTCTACGAGGGCCCTGCGGGAGGGCGAGTGGTTGAGGGGATGGGGGGGCCGGGGGGGGGGGGTGAGGGGCGAGGGGCTTAGCGGAAGTACCTGGGTCGAAGAGAATTACCAAGGTGGTTAACCCTTGTGCACATTGACTAGGTNAAGACACGTACTGCTCTCTTATGATTTTCTCACTACCACGATATCAATCATGGCTTTTCCGCGTTGACATGTTGCAGGCATGGAAAATGGGCAGTTGAACACGCTGATGCCGAATTGCACAGATTTTAAATCTATAACGCAGATTTGTGCCGCACATCTGCGACAAAGGGACATGTATCCAGTTACTATCTTGTTTCCCTCCTGGGCAATCTTATCCACAGATATGTGCATGGGTCGAGTCTCCTGTGCGAGGGTTGCTGGTACGCCGGGCTCGATTCTGCAGGCGACTTGATGATTGACCTCGCAGGAATCAAAGGATACAGATAATGGCTGGCTAGGTCGACCAACGTATCGGTGTGTGGGGTTTGGATGAGCGTCTGGAGAGTCGCCATTGGGTTGCGAAGATTCAGGCGGGGTGCAGGAGGTGGCGGCTGGGAATGTTAATGGTAATACGGTTGGTAAAGGCGGGCGAAAATATGAGGTGGATTTTGAGAGGAAGACTATCGATCCTCCTTTTCCCCTAAACTCTTCCCCTCCACTTACTTCTCTTGCTGGGCCATAGATCAGTGATCAATGCTAGACTCTAATAGACAACAAGTCTACTCCCCTCGCAGTGTGGAATTAGAGGCGTTTGAGCACATGAAAAGCAGTGAAAAATCTGTCTAACGCCTATTCTACTTGGCTTATAACGTTGCGCGGGACAATGGTCCCCGCAGACAGTAGCACCTGATAGATATGGTTCCTTCATTCATGCATTTATGGAGTCGACCTGTCTGGGACACATGGAGGTCTTCACGTCATGGTGATTACCATATTAGACCACAAAACAGATATTCGGGTCAGACGAACCCAATGAGAGATCTACTTACATACTATAATAAGACTAGAGCTTGCTACTGACAAGCGTCTTCGCTCACCACTGTCTATCCGCTCAACTGGTCGCCAGGATTCCTACCAGACCTACCGACGCTACGTTGAGGACTACCCCCCTGGCCTACGATTAGTGAATCTCCACAACAGCTCTACAACAAATGACCGAATCATACCCTAGCAGGATGGCAAAGGACCACTTCTTGTTCTAAAGGGAATGATTTCGTCCTGCAGGGGTTGCAGACTCTGCATGGGCCAGGCACGTATGAAAAGGAGAAAAGTCCAGCCTAGTTCAAATGAAATGACGCTAACACTAGCTATCTGTGGAGCTCAAGAGTACTTGACACTATGCTCAATAGCACATTGAGTTTAATACAGCTTCTTGCACGCACGCATACATCAACACCCCTCCAAGCATCCATCAATCTCGTTCTGCAGGAGAATGCGCCGCCGTGCTAATTCTTGGTGGTGTCCGTGTCTCTGTTTCTTTTCATCTTCGTATTAGCCTGACTTCTCACATGGCTCTCAGGGCATTTGGCAATAGTACCAAGCAGGTCCCGAAGAGGACGACAACGACTCGTACGCCGGCGGTTTTCCCTTGCCCCAGGGAGTGCTGCTGATCTCCTCCTCCCGATACATCCTCCTCTCCGCCTGCCCGTATCTTCCGGAGCACAACACCGGTGTTCTGGTGTCTGTCAGGTGGTAGAATCCGGAAATGTACTTGTCAAGGACAACGAATTCTTTGCTTCCCTGGCCTTGGACGTAGACTCTTTGTCCACCGCGGAACTTGCCCGGATCCTCTTCCTGTTGCTGGCCTCGGTCATTCTGCTATTGACGAGAGGCGGGAAGGAGAAGGGAGGGCGGGAGTGACGAACATTGTCTGTGAGCCAACGATACCAGGGCCGGTGCGCGATCGAGAAGTCGTTTTTGTGGGGCATGAAGTGCCAGTGTGTATCTCCGCATCTGTATACTTGCAATGGGGGTTGTCTGTCTTGCGGAATGCGGGAGCTTGACGTGCTTGATGGAAGGACAACGAAATTTTCCATCGAATGAAAGGCTCTGCTTGCGAAGTAGAAAAGACGGGAGAGGTTCTTTTCTTGGGTCAAAGGTCTTGCTTGGTAGGTATTGAGGTTGTTCAGTGAATTTGATCAACAAAGTAAGAATTTATACGTATAGAGGATGAAAGTGTTAAGACAAAAGCCCCGCCACATCAGCCGATCGGGTTCCCGGGGGAAAGGATAACATTGGTCACCCTGCTCCGAAAGATCTCACATGAAATCTCAGAAGTGTTAAAGGCCTCGAATGTTATCAAGGCGTGACGGCGTATCTCGGTCGACGTCGGTCTGAATCATTCACAACAAGGGGGGAAAAAAGACCAGCATCTCGGGGAACATGAAGACAAACTCCTCGACACTCTTCCGCCTCAACATCCACCTTATGTTTTCGATTACTATTAACATTCCCAGCCACCGCCTCCTTTACAAAATCAGCATTATGATGATCTTCGCAAAATATTCGGACACTTACCTAATTAACTTATACTGATACGTCCTCTCGCCCGTATTCAATACCGAGACCTAGTAAGCTATTTCCTGTACCCTTTGATCTTAACCGTAAGTCCGTAATGATCTCGAGTCGCCCCCTATACTAGTAAACCTCGCACAGCCCATACACAAATCTAGATATATATTGGAGGCCAGTGATGCCCGGGAGGGGAACGAGATGCTTATAGCAAATATGAGTGCATCAATCCGACCAACACTGATGAACGTTGGTGGATTGACTGGCGCGAACTTGTAACGTTGAACGGCGCAATGCCTAAGGACTTGAGGCAACACTGGGTTCTTTTGGCTCCAGAGGACCATAAGGCGTAGTAATAAAGCAAAAGACCATCATCGCAGCAAAATTTGTCGATGTATCAGCTAGCAACAGCCTCGTGCCGTCGCAATGCCCACACATTGCTGTCATCAGCTTTAACCTGGATGGCACCAGCTTCGCCTGTCATAATGCTGATTCGAATATCTTGCATATCTCTTTTCACGCCTCCTGCCGGAGTGGTGGGGAAGGCAACCAAATTGCCTGTAATCCTATGTAAACTTGATCTGTTTGGCTAAAGGCGTCTCGCCTTATCCGTATGTCAGCAATCTTCGGAGATGAGCACAATGGTCTGAAACAGAGCTGATAACCACGTGATCCGAAGACATAAATACTGCTGACAAGTAGATGTAACTTAATGATGCAGGCTTCAAAGGTAATTGGTCATTTTGACATTTTCAGCTATGAGAGAGGCGACCTCTTCGCTCGAATTCTGCGGCGGAGGGACGACAGCCACCAATGCGAGTACTCTGTGTTCTGGCTTACATACTAATTTCCAAGCATGTACCGTCTCAGGCGCCCAGCTGGGACTTCGCCTTCCTCTTTTCATTTCTCCAAGTCTGAGCCTCGGGCGTCCAGTATCTAGTTGCAAACGTTAGGCTTCCCAGCTGTTGTTGTTCGACTGTGAAGCTGAAATGATGCATTTACCGTTTCTAACCAATCACCGGCCTCCTAGGGACTCACCCGTCTATACCAAGGAGTCCATGTGTTGAGGCTTTGTGGTCCAGACGATGCTGTGATCTCTTAGATGATCTCATCAATGAAGGCGTAAGACGGTGGATCCCTGTAATTGTGAAAGAAGAAGACAGTATAAAAGGCTCCCCTTGTCTTGCGGAAGTTCTTTTCCTTTGTAACCCTCAACAGATATCAAGATCCTCAGTGCACTTTCTTCAGCACTTGCCTGTCGTCTCACACTCTACTCATCTTTTGCAATTGAAGGACTTCATCTCATCAAGGACAACAGTCATCAACACGACCTCTACAAGATCTGTACCTACTCATCATCCTATCATGGTTTACCTCATGTCAAAACCCCTTTGCGTCGCTCTTTTGGCTCTAGCTCTCGGCTCCTCCAATGCCAACGGAGCAAATCTTCCCTCACACCACCTGTCTAAACGCCAATCCACCGAGGGGGGCTATGGGGGCATAGACCCTTCGGCCTATTGCAAACTGGTCGTCCGGGCCAACAAAGGCCAGGCATACAAACATACGCAGGTGACCGAAACGATGCAGTGCGGCGGAGCGACATGTACTGCCGGCGACTTGGAAGAGCAAACCTTTGGCATAGATGCCGGCATCGACATCAGCGCAGAAGACGTTGCCGGCTTGAGCGCCGGTGTCGTTGCAGAATGGACTAGCGGCACGGAGAATAGTTGCCAAGGCACTCCTGGTCAAACGATTTGCACGTGGCTCAAGACTGCGTATACAGTCTATGAGCTCGGATATGATGACACGGCGTTTGGTGCTAGCTGTGGTAGCGACTTCGAGGCAAAGTACCCGAACGCGGACAACGCTGGCGGGGATTATTACTGCGTGACTGGCGCGCAGTATTGCAGGTCTATCAATTCAGCTTACTGGGAGTAGGGTAAGCGCTGAAGAGAGGACTTGGGAGGTTTTGGGATAAAATTGTTGGTGACGGGTCATTCGTTTGGTTATAAACTTGATATGTTAGACGCTGAAGTGTACGTGTACGTTAGTGAGTACGGAAAAATAAACTATCAGATTCTCCTTTCACTGGTCTTTGGATTTTTTAGCAACATAATCTGCTGCTTTCGTTGACTCTATTGCTCTAGCCAAGATGTGATTTGAAAGCCACGGATCGATCCATTGTATTCGACTCTCATATCAATTCCGAGACTTCAAATCGTATAATAAATGCAAGTAAATGCTCACAAGTCAAATTCATGATACGCGAGTTGAAGTACTTGAGAATGAGTTTTAGGAAGACTCCCGAGCAGGGGGGAGGTCTTCTGGGGAAAAGCGAGCCCCCGGGTTGGCCTGCGGTGCCATCAAAGTCATGGAGATATCTCCGCTTGGGGCTTGGAAGCCAGCGAGAGGATATGTGGCGATTCCCGAGTAGGTAGAGGGAGTCTTTTGGGAGGAAGGGAGCGAGGCCTTTAGGAGTGTCGAATGCAGGAACCAATGAAGAGAGGAAGTGTTGGCATCTGAGGTACTTCACCATTGGTGCGCTTAATGCTGGGGGTCTGAGAGTGGCCCCCCTGCGTCGCGCAGTGGGGCCCCGGGGTTTTCCCTCGGCTACAAATATGGGTCCATGGCCACTTCCACGGATTTTCGTTGTATGGTCTTCGGGGGTGTAGAGAGTAGTCTACATAGCAAATGCCAACACTAGGCGGAGATTCTTAAGAATCCTCCCATAGAAAGTCCGTCATCCTTCACTTGCCCCTGTTTCTTCATCAGGCAAACCGGATAACATGGAAAAGACTGAGCACACCAACAAACCGAACCCTGCCGACCTCTACCGTTTGGATTTCGGCAAGCATGCGGGCACACCACTTGACAAAGTTCCCTCCAACTACATCGACTGGCTCATCAGGAACGAAGTCCACACCAGCCGGCCCGCTCTAGCGACTGCTCTTCGGGCCCTAGGAAAGCTCGATGCGCCCACTGGTGCACCCGACGCCGCCCATCAGGACACGGAGACGAAGTGGAAAGCTCCATCCGTCTCGGAAGCAAAGGAACAATGGAAAGCTCCATCCGTCTCGAAAGCAAAGGAACGATGTTTCTTCGACCCGTTCCTCGGTGACCCGCTGTGGATTTCCGACAGAGACGCAGCGACCTATTTCAACCTCCGTGATTCCGCGCTTGCGAATGCAGGGGTGCACCTCGTTGGCAGCAGAGAGTTGGATGCGTTTTCGGAGGGTGGCTCACTGTTCACTCAGGGCGGCGGGCGCAGGAGGTGGCTCTATCAGGTTTTTGCCTGTGCGGAGCATTTCAAGACGGCGTCTCCGGGGACAGCACGGCAGGCTTTGCAGAGGTTTCTCGGCAAGAATAAGAGGCGTGAGGATGAGATCATGGCAGGGATGGGGTTGGGGCAGTAGACTGATGGGTGTGTGATCATGACTGCATGTTTCGAGAGGCTCTTAATGAGAATTTGGAGCCAGCAGTATCAAGTTGATTGATATGATGACGATCTGAATAGTGCCATTTTCGCACACTCTCAAGTCTTCTTTCGCAAATCGTATGAAGTAGTTCGTCCGAGAAGTAGCTCTTCAGTCAGCTGCTGGGAATTCTTATCCCCACGATCAATGCAAGATACTCGCCAAAGCTCAAGCGGTACATGAGTCCAACATCTGCCTACCCTCCTTTCCCCCCAAAGTCTTCCCCTCCACTTACTTCTCTTGCTGTGCCATAGATTAGTGATTAATGCTAGATTTAGACAACAAATCCACTCCTCGCGCAGGGTGAAATCAGAGTGGCATTTGAGCACATGATTAGCAGTGAAAAATCTGTCAAGTTCTGCAGGAATGAAGTAAAATGGCCACCAATCATCTATTTCTAATGCCTATTCCACTTAGCTTCTGGGTTGCGCGGGACAATGATCCCCATAGACAGTCATTCGACATGTATGCATGACTCTTGCTCGATAATTACATCATCAGCGGAGAATAATAACTAGCGCTCGCAACGTAACCGATTGAGAAATACCTCTCTCTGAACATCAAAGGCGATGCAAGAGCTTCACAAGTAGTACTCTAGCGTTCGAACAATTTCTTTCCAATACAAATTCCGGTTTACTATTTCGTATCCGGCTCCTCTCACCGTCAACTCATATTAGAAGGAGTACCATGATCAAAGAGGTCCACGAATAGCCAACATGAACCCCCAACAACACTCCCTCACTCTCCTTCTACCTCCACCAAACGTCTGAACTGCAAAATTATCCGCCATTAGCGCCTGCAACATCAGATCATCCTGTACGGCAGTATACTCAACATCCTGCAGCCCGGAAACTCCGCGGGGAATCCGCCCAAATCATCAGCTCATCAACCTCAAAAGCATCTTTGCCGAGAGCATGAAACGTGCTGCCGCCACTTCCTACACGTTGCAAAACCTCGCTATGGAAATCGTACACTTCCGATAGTCTGACTGAACTACACCATCCAACAGCTCGTCAAGTAGAGATAGCGGTCAGGGCATGTCTCTCATCGCAAGCCAGTATGAGCCTAGCGATGGTTCTTATTCTCGTTATCATCCATTCGGCTTTTATTGCGTCGTTCCAACAAGAGTCTATACCTCAAAAAGCTGATTTTAGCCGAATACATTTCGATTGGAGAGGAGATGGCATTGGTACTCAATTGACACAGCGGGCTACAGCTGCGAGGATTCCTGCTGCCGAGCCTTCTTCAGACACATTTGATACAATTACCTTAAAGGGTTGGGCTTTTGAGAAACTGGTGACGGCAGCGCATTTTTTCAAGAGTGTATACATTGCTCGGCAAAGATCCAAATTTTAATCGGACGTGGTTGCTTTCTGAGATCTCCAGACAGGCGGCACCTCCCGAAGATGTCGATCCACTCTGGCAACTTCTACGTCCTCGATCACGGCATGCAGTGAGTACTTTAAGAAGGTTGAACCGTAACGTTTTATTGGGGGG
>JAEUBB010000027.1:122321-184162 GCA_018257885.1 Parmelia sp. 050094
TACCACGCTATTCCTACGCGTAACACCTCAGGGCCGTCGCACTCGCACCCGCACACGAAACTCGCATCCGATCCGATTCAAGAGTATAAGAGAAGAGAGATTAATTAGATTAGCAACGAGCTACCTTACGCCAGGAACGAAACGGCACGAGCGCTGCTCTTGGCCGTCTAGTCTGGCGTAGTTGGACGTTCGTTTTTTCTTTTCTTTTTTTTTAGAAGAAAAGAGGCGTATCAGTGTGTCTGGAATACCGCACCCTGCTACTTGCAGTACAGTACACGCTAGAGAGGGGGATTTGGTGGGGTGTGTAAAGGATGGATGGATGGATGGATGGATGGCAGACTGAGTAATTCCTATCCCCGACTTCCCTTCCACCCCCACCACCATCACCCGGCCCTTCCCTCTCCCTTCCCCGCCATATTCCCCATCGCGGGAAATATACCATTCGCCCCATTCCTTTAACTTCGCGTCGTGGCAGGCAGATAGATAGATAGATATGATAGGATGGGATGGGATGGGATATAACAGGAAAGGAAATGGTGGGCTGGAATAGCGACGGGAGCGTTCCGATCCTATCAATGGATGGCACATAGGCTCACGGGCCAGGCGTGAGATGGAGATTGACGAGGCGGGTTGAGGGATGGAGGTGGGAGGGTGCGGGGGTCCAGCGACTGGAAGTTTCAAGCATCTCAAGAGTAGAGTACAGTTGACAAAGACGAGGGAGGATGAGATTGGGGAGATGGGATTTTCCTCGGGCGGACAAGAGATGCCTAGATTGCCTGTTTCGCCATCACATGTTGTTAAAGCCGAGTCGAGTGGAGCTTCGATGGAAGAAAATCGATCATTATAAACACATCGCATTATTCCTCTAATCAAACACCCGTCTTAACGGACGGAAGCTGGTGGCGATACAGCACCTTGAACGCCATTGTCGAATTCATCCTTCCGCGCAGTTGATTTAACACCACCAGCCAGCCCATAAAATCCCAAACACCACTCGGCAGCATGTCTATCAGCTTCTCAATATCTCCATTTCCGTCTAATTCACCAACTGCAATACTCACTTCGCGCAGGTACGCTATGGTATCTAACGCCGGGGCCAGGGCACCAATAGGCGCGCGGTGATGATGAAATCAGCGCAGGTGCAGGCGCGGGGGACGTCAATGTGAGCGCATAGCTCAGTGGTGATTTGGGCGGGGAGGGAGGCCGAGGGCGCGCCCAGGGGGCGGGGGCGGTGAATGTAGACAGCGACGTCGTAGACGGTTTGAAGTTGTAGGGTCCCGTGGCTGCGTTGTCAGACTGTGATGCGGGGTTTGAGCTGTTGGCGCATTTCGCTGGACTTAAGGCTGGTTGTCAGAGGTCTGCTGAAAGAAGTAGGTTGCTACCTGTTCGACATGGATGGTTGTGAGGGATGGCCACTTGTTGCCGGTTCGCTCATCTGGACGATGAAATGGAGTGCTGGAAAGATCTGCAAGGGCTATCGCTTTTCGCGGTTGATGGTGCACTTACCTACATGTGCAAAACCGACAAACTCGATCAGGGAGATTGCAAACGAAAAGAGATGCCACCACAAGTAACAAAGCTCACCTCGACTACAAAATCTTCTCGAGACTGAGCTGGTCAAGATGCGTGATTATATCTATAAAGCTAGCGCCTACACTGCCAGTTCCATAAAAGAGAAGCCGGCCATTGGCGCTAGATCCTCGACTGTTGCTCGCATGCATTGGCAACTGTGGCCGACCTGCTGAAAGCTACACTGTAAGCACTCTCGTTAGGTCGCGGCAAGTCTAAAGCTTCACGTAGCTACCACCATCTGCAATGCTGTAGAGGCCTTACATTGGAGGGGAGCATCGCTGCGTCGAGGAAGGAAAGCTTGATAATAAACGGAGGCCATTGCGCGCTGTGCAGGAGGTGACTCGGCTGAGATTCGTGGAGAAAGCCAACGGTGGCCGTCATACACACAACACAATCTCTGAAACGTCTGGAAGCTCCGCGACATCCTTGAAAGGAAGGCTGCCACTAAGCGGTCTGCACGCTGGCACCTGAAACTCACCCAACCATTACAAACAAGCAGGAGCTGATCCTCAAATGATCCAATTCAGCTCAGCATCGATCTTAAAGAGCCTAATTGAGAAAAGAAGGCGCACCTGCGCGGCAAGGCGCAGAAGTAATTCTGCCACTTCAACAGGCAATCTTTCAACTTTCATTACATTGGCCATGATGGACCGTCGGCCCCAATGCGCCTCGCTGGGAACTTCGGGTGAAACAAGCGCTTGAGTCGTCTTTCCTGCTGCCACGTCAAATGAAGCCTTACATTCCAACGATATCTTGCGAGGACTTTGACCGCGGCGGCGACTCTGCTGGTATTAGCTTCGAGTTTAGCCAAGCTGGTCATGGTAGTAGGTGGATTTCAACCTTGAGCGTAGCCAGAGCGCAGCTAGAGTACGGCTCGAGAGCAATATAGACCCCAAGCTGTTCGCGGTTGTCCCGGCTCCTTGTGATAGCAGACAGATGTTGGTTGCCATGCTTCCTATCTTGATCCGTCAACCAGGGGTGAGAGCATGTCTCCGCACGAATAAGGTTCCATGATTCAGGGATCGTCGACCTCAAACAATCACATCAGACGGTTTTGAATCGCCAGGGATAGCATGCTGAGCCCGCTCTGCGCAATTGGCCTGTTGCGGCTGACGAATACGTGCAGGATGTCGCTCAGAGACAAACGGTCGACTAGTGATACTGATACGGGATGAAAGGATGATTATTCACTGATCCGTAATCCAAGGCTCAGAGCCGAACCAATTGACGGGTCAGTATTCGCTGAATCATGGCGGGGCGGATGTAAGATGCTACTCGCATCGTGAAGCCACGTAGGTACAGGCCAGCTGGATAAGGCGCACCCAACGTCAGCTGGGAAGCGGAAAGCGGAGAAGGCGAGGAAGATGATTCCGTGGTGTGTCCGAGGCGGTAGACAGGGATCATGGCTTGGCGCATTTGTTTCATTTCTCTTGGAGCTAGGTACGCATAGTAAGATGCATTCGTGCTCTGTGGCAGCACTTGAGAGAAAGGCCAAGTGTTGATAGTGTACTCAGAGCTTGACGATTGTAGAATGCTATCTCCTCATGGTTGCAAGCTGATGTCCTGGTCCTGGTTGAAGATTGATAGTGGCCAGTGGTTAGATTTGAACAAGGACAGGGACAGCAAGAGATGATGAGACAGCGAAACCGGTGACCGAAGAGTGGCCATCAAGGATATTCTCATGGCCATCATTTATGATTATATAAAGGTGTCAGTGTCAGCTCAATTACTATTCTTCGTATACTGATAGACTACATTCCACTTTGTCGTCGTCATCATTCATCTAGACACGAGACAATTGAATAATCATCATCTTAGCAATCCTCCGATTGACAAATCAAAATGCCCCAGGCTGATTGGGGGGAAGGGGGGAAGGGGGCTAAAGTAAGTAGGAGCTACAGTTGATTGCAAAATTATTGGCGAACCTTGGGAACCTGGTGGTTCCTGTATCTAATTTTGGTAAGATAATTTATTACCTCTTATCTTAACGTTAAGTTATAATCTATTGCTATATTAGTTTATAATAACTTCTTACTTTTAAAGCTATATAAAAGATAATATATAATTATAATCTATAACTAAATAATAGTTACTTTCTCTTATTTTTAACTTTTTTTATAATTATAAATATTATTACTATCTTTATAAACTTTTATAAAAAGTCTTAAAAGCGTAAATCTTTAATTCTTATAAGACTTAATATTATTAAAATAGTTACTTTTAATTCTTCTATTATTAAATATATACTATAATACTTAAAATTAATAATAGAAGATTAAAAAGCTACTTTTAAAATATTAATTATTTTTAAAGATTTAGTAGTAATAATAAAGATATTTATATTATTTAATTATTTTTTATTATATTTCTTAAAATTATCTAGATCTTAATTAAGTAATATATTATAATCTTTATTAAAAGAATTATTTTTAAGATTATTTTAACTTAATTTAAGTATATTATTCTTTTTATTTCTATTAAAGCTTAATATAGATCTTAATCTTATTATAGATCTATTTAGAACGCTAATAAGATATTTTTTAACTTAATTAAAGTATATTATAATAGCGTTAAAGTATATTTCTAATATAGTATTAATAAAGAAATAAAATTAAATAATATTAAAATTAGAGAATAATATTAATAAGATATTATTTTCTTTTATATAATTATTTATTACTTATTTAAGTAGTTAAAGTAGTTAGTCTCTAAATATTATAATTTTATTAAAAGAAAGAGAAAATACTATATAAGAGAATATAATATAAATATTAATTTAGATTAATATATCTATAGTCTTATATTATTATTTAGTTAATCTTATTTATAATAATAAATTTAATAAATTTAAAATAAAGCTAGTTATCTTATATAAGATATATATTATATTTTATTAAAAGATAAATAAAATAGCTAATAAGATTAAGAGTAATATATTAAAAAGAGATATTAATAACTATAATATATTTACTTTATTAATATATTATTCGAAGTAATAAGAAATTACTAATAAATATACTATCTAATATAATTATCTAATATATTAAGTATTAGTTATAATATAGATATATTATATAATTCTAGTAATTAATAAAAGATATAAAATAAATATAAATATAATTTATAACTAGCTTAAAGTTTTTTAAAAGTTAGAAGACTATTATAAATAGAAAAAGAAGAATCTTATAATAAATTTTATATATCTCTTTATATATATAGCTATTAATTATATAGCTCTATCTTTTATTTTTACTATTTTAAAAAGAATATTATTTTTTATAATTACTAAGTCTTATATAGATAAATAAGTATTTAGTCTTTTAATAAATAACCTTATTAATTATTAGCTTAATTAATAGACTATAAATAAGATAAAAAACTTTATAAACGAGTAATAAAGAGAGCTTATAAGTTAATAAATATATATAAATAAGAAATATATACTAAATTTCTTTTAATACTAAATAAATAATAATAATAAGTATTTTTTATTAAATAATAAAAATATTCTATATTAGTTAAATTTAATTAAATAAGATTATATTAAATATATTATAAAAGATAAGCCTTCTATATCTATTAAGACTAATATTATAAAGAAATAGTTTAAGACTAATAAGTAAAAAAAAAAGTAATTATATTAAATATAAATAACTTTATTTATTAATCTATCTACTATTTTAGTATTAGTAGTAGTAGTAGTTTTAATATAGTTATTTATTATTATTTAATATCTCTCTTAGTAGATCTCTTTAACTCTCGAACTTAATAGCGTTTAAATTAAGTTTATACTAAATAAACTACGCTATTATAGTCTTGCTATTAATAATTTTATTTAAAAATACTTAGCGTTAAGATCTATAGTAGTAAGAATATTTATAAAAATATCTATAAGAATATCTATAAAAACGCTTATAAGAATATTTATAAGAATATTTATATCTTTTCTTTCTCTATTATATTAAAGTAGTTTAGTATAGAGAGATTTCGATAAGTATATATAATAACTTATATTTTAACTAAAAGAACACGACTATTAGATATTAAATCTAGTAAAGAATATACTTATTAAAAAGTATTATAGTATTAAGAACGTTTAACTATAAAAGAACTATAATAAATAATAAAAAAGAATAGATATATTATCTAATATAAAATAAAAAATCGCTATTAATATTAATAAATAGTAATAAAAATAGTTATAAAGATTATTTATAATAATTTTTATAATAATCTTTTTAAAAATAATTATATCTTTTATTAAAAAAGATAAAGATAATAACGCGTAGAATAGCTATAAGTATAATAATAATATAGATCTTAATAACTTAATAAATAAAAAAGATAGCTAGATTATAAGATATAGTAATATATAGCTATATAAATAACTTTTAAATAAAGTTATTCTTTTTATTTTTAATTTTATTATTCTTATTTATATATATTTCTATCTTATTTTTATAGAAGATTCTACTTTTATAAAAGATATTATCTAAATCTTTTATATTAAATTATATCTAAATAATTAAATTTAAGAACTTAGTAAAGTTATTTACTTTTATATATTTCTTTATAATATTTTAATATCTCTTAATCTAGATCTTTAATATTAAAAATAAGATCTTAATAAAATTTAAATTTAATAAATATAAAGATAGATATTTAAATTAAATATTTACTTTTTTATATATTTTAGCTAACTTATTATTATAATAAATACTAGCGTTATTATAAATAATAATTAAAAGAGACTCGCTAGCGATATAAGAATTATAATAAAGAAGAATTTAATCTTATATAAAGTTATTAAATATAGCTATAATAATAGAGCTCTAATATATTATTTATTTAAAATATTTATTAATTATATATATAGATAATAAGCTTTATCTTTTTAAATAATATAAATTTTATAATATAAATATTCTTATTTTAATAAATATTTATTTATATCTTCTATTTTCTAAAACTATTAATATAACGTCTTTATAAAGATAGAGAAGATATATTAATTTATTTATAAATAGTATTCTTATTTAGAAAGATTAGCTAATTAGCGCGTTATTAAGATAACTTTATAAATTAGCTATTATATAACTATTAATTATATTAATATATAATCTTTTTAAGATGCTTTTAAAATTATTTAAGACGTTATAAAGCTTACTAGATAGTAGTCTTATTAATAAGAATATTAAAAATATTAAAAAGATAATATTATAGCTTATTTAAATAAATTATAAAATACTTTTATAAATATTTAAAAAACTTATATTTATAGAAATCTTAAAGAGTTCTAAAATACTTATTAATAGCTTTAATAAATAAAAAGACTATACTATAATAATATTAATAAGATCTTATTTTTTAAATTAAGCGAAGATTTATATTATATAAATTAGTAATAATAATATTATTATAATATTCTAGCTTAAATTTATACTATATAATAGCTTAAATAGACTTTAGAATAAATATTATTATAATAATAATAAGAAAGATTAAAAAGAAAAGTTTTATATAATTTAAAAATATTATATTAAGAAAATATTAAATTTCGCTATATTAAGATTTTAAATTAAATTATTTAAATTATTTTTATAACTTTCTATAATATTTATAACTTTTAGATAAGAGGTAGTAGGTTGTTCTACTAAAATTAGATACGAGAACTACTAGGTTTCTGAGGTTGGCCAATAATTTTGCAATCAACTGTAAGGGACTTGGCTTGGCGGATCGCGGCTACTATACTACTTTAGCTTTGGTGGGGGTGGGATGGTGGGATGGTGGGGTATCTCTTGGAAGGATTGCCGACAGGTGGGTAAAGCTTTACCAATTGGCAATCTAGCTTGCCCATCAAATCAACTTGTATACACTTGATTGGTCATGCACCAATACAATAAGCGTTGGATCTCACAACGACAGTACTTTAACATTCTTATACCAGCCCCATCGAGGTACCTGTGACCTTTTCGTTTGAAGGCTTCCCCAGGCCTTGCCATCTTGGGTGGCCTTTAGCAATCTGACCTATCGACTCTGACCCGGAAACTTCCACTCGGATGATAGAATCGCTAAAAACATAGTAGTACGTACACGTTGATCATCATCAATAATCTCACCATCCACCCTGACAAAAAAAATCATACCATTTAATCTCTCCCCACAAAGGCCTCTCCAACAGCCACGTTTTCAAAGCGTCAAAACTAGCAAGCCTTTAAAGAAGCCACCCGAATACTGAGCAGTTCGGGCCATTTGCATCGATCGACAAGGCAAGGCTAACACTGAAGGTGTGGACCAGGCAGCCAGTTAGAAACCTTGGTCCTAATAATCTTGAAGGTTGCAGGCTGCAATGAGACCACTGTACATATGCATCTTAGGTAGTATAAGCACACGTGGATTCATCGTCATTGATCAGCACTAATTGACTTGCAGCCGCATTTCCGAGCAGTGGCTTCGTTTCGACATCCCTTCTATCGACGGAGCTTTCCAACGGGCCGCACTTGACTGCCGGTATCAAATAGAACCGGATGATGATACCATACATGATATATGTACCTCATGCTAAGTGTTCGGCAAGTGCCCACACCTTTTCCAGACTCGGACTACCAAGTCTGCCCTAAAAGCCTGGAACGCCCAGACTCTGCCACTAAGATGTTGCACGTTGCACCCTACATCGCCCGAAGTTACCAGAACCATGTAACTAGATCCGCCCCGAATCCAATAGAAACGGTCCCTCGGATCCGAGTAAATAGTTCCAGGGCGTGATTATAGGAGTCGCGTTGCGAAAACAGGGTCTGCTGCTAGTGCTGACGGGGACTTTCTCAGGTACCTTGGATAGCACCTTAGGTACCTGAATAGTGATGGGGAGAATGTCTTGAAGAAGGAAGCCTATGCAAGAGATGTGAAGGACATGCAAAGTAGACACTGGACAGTAGAAATTAAATGTACGGACAGAGTCGGACATTTGGTTGTTTTTCGAGAGACGCTTAGTAAGCTCACTTCAAACAGCGGAATTTCCGTCGCTGAAATGATGCGGTGAAAGACTACCATGACAACGAAGAGTGGGCGAATGTTCTTTTCTGCCATGCAAATGCAAGTCAGCTTTGGTGCACGTCAGCTTCTCTGCAAAGGAGAATTGAGAAACGGGTTGGATTACTCAATCAGTAAAGGATGTGTTGGGGTTACAATGAACCCTGCTCCAAGCAGCCGATACACGGCATCCTCACAATCCCTTATCAAGCTATCCTATTCCTCCCTCGCTGACCGCTCACTTCACTTACACACACTCGATCTTATATCCGACCTGCTACCGCTGTCTGTCCACAATCTCTGGCATCCATTCATTCGACTATGGCAGCGGTGCACTCTCCCGAAGCAATCACACGTCCAGCACAACTACGTCGCTCGACAGCCCCGCTAGCTCCCAAATTGCGAGACAGTTGTCATGCTTGTGCGGCTTCCAAGGTCAAGTGTAGCAAGGAGAAACCGACATGTGCTCGTTGCGGAAAGCGAGGCCTGAGATGCGAATACTTTGCTACTAAGCGTGCTGGCCGCAAGCACGACAGTCGATCAAGCAATACGAAAAGAGTGACGCAGCCATTACCAGAGTCAAGCTCGTCCAACTGCTCCGAGTCGGGTCATTTGATATCACCCAACCCGATCCACCCGTCTCCTAGGCTGCAAACATCTAGCTATCCAGACATCGCCCCAGATTTCTTCTCACCTGCGGATCCTACTTGGTCTTCGATGCTCACGACCGATTTCGACGACTTTTCGGCCTCCCCGCTTTCCTTTTCTGTGCTTGAAACCGTTGATCCCGATAGCTCGGCTCAGCCGCATTTTGATCTTCAAGGCGTCAACGACGGCTGGCTGGATTTCGACGGTGCGGCTGAATTTTTCATACCCGAGGATACGTTTTCCGTTATCGAGGACTCAATATCTAAACCGCCAACCGTAGCCAAGCAACTCTCCCCTCCAATCAGTCACGCTTCCACCACCAGTGATGCACAGCAGTTTCAGGCTTTCTGCTCGGAGTCATCATGCCGCTGCATGATACGTGCACTTGACCTTATGAGGCAGCTCCTCCCAAATGATCTCACAGTCCGCGCGCGATTGCGGACGCAGGGCAATGAGAATGCCCCCCCCACAATCCACACTCTGGTTGCGGAGAACGAGCAGACTATTGAAGCTATTAACAAGATGCTGCAATGTCCGTGCTCCCAAGACGGGTACTTACTCGCCATCATGTCGCTTATCGTCTTCAAAGTCTTGGGGTGGTATGCGGCAGCTGCACGTGACACGCCCGAGATAAATGAGGGCCAGAATCCACGCAAGTCTAGTCCTGACCAACGGCGGCTTTCTTCACACCATTCCGAGCAGGTTTTACAACCTCCAACCGTCGTGGGCTGCTATAGCGATGATGGCGAGGATCAACGCCGCATGGCCGCTCAACTGGTCCTCAATGAGCTCCATCGCGTGCAGTGGCTGGTAAACCAGCTGTCGCAGCGACTCCAGGCCCACCGAATGAGCAACGGAGCCGCGGATACACCAAACAGTGCCGCTGGCGGCCAAGGTACACTTCCTGACCCAGAACTTACTTCGCCGTTTTCTTCCCCGATGTTGGACCAACTCGAGACGGATCTTCGCAAGCGTCTACGTGCTCTGTCCTTGGACGTTGTCGACATGCTGCGGTAGCGGTAGAGCTCCGGAAGCTTCTTGTCATTTTTGCGCGTGGGTGAATGTCACGAGCCCGGGCTTAAGGAGTGCCTACAACCCAATCAGAAGATACCTTGACGGTAAGCTTCAGGGTCATCGGCCGAATGGCAATTGTGTTGCACCTCACTGGTGAGGTGCCTACGCTCATGGACAGGATGTCTCATCCACGGGTCTAACAGACACTCATGATGCTCCATGCTCCATCATTCAAATTATGCGGCAAATTTCCATCAACATAGGCGAGACATCAAGATCATAAACAAGACCTCTTTCCATAGAAATAGAAAACCACGCTAATCACCTACATCCTCCAGAACTGACCTCGCATCGAGACGACAAACCCATCCATCCCAGCGGAGTAATCGCACCCTCAACCCACTGAATGAGCACAACGAACACCATATCCCACATCTACAGCCACCTCCCCACCACCTCAGTCCCCGGCCCCTTTCCATTTCCCTTGCACACCTCATCTAACCTACCAAATTGAAGAAAACATCAAAAAAACCCTTCACGTCCAAATATACACTACACACCATCCATCCCCACCTCTCATCAGACTAATTTTATTTCATTTCCCACCTTTTTCATCGGGTTTATTTTTTAATTTTTATTTCTTTTTTTGGTTTCTCAAGAATCAAGAAAGTAGGGGTAACGCCAACGCACAAACTCTGTTCCAAGCCTCCAAATTCGCTTCGGCACTTGAAGCCATTTGCGCCCGTTGGCGTGAGGCGTGAGTACGATTGAGATTTTGCGGGCCCCTATCCATGAATATATATTCGGAAGGCCATAAATACTTCCTCCTACATTCCAATCTCATTGCTTACCCCTTCCCCCCAAAACCACTATACCGCCATTCCAACTTCCAACATGGCCATAGTCGGCAAAGCCAAAGCCGCCCTCATGAAGACAGCCGTTTTCTGCTTGGCCATGACAGCCTTCCTATTCTTCAAGATAGCGAACGGGCCAAAAGTAGCGACGACACAGGAAGCCTACGAAGCCAGTCGCAACCGAGCACGAAAAAGACAAAGGCTCGGCTCGAAGCTCGCCACGCGCGTAAAGAGGCAGGGGCCGATGCCATTTTGAATAAATCGTCCAACGGCGTCAGGGGCAGATGACCGTTTGGCGACTACTTGCAAAGTAGGATCTCGATATCTATTGTCTTCGTCCATATTCCCGTCCTCCGCACTTCCAACACAACGCCACAGATCCCGCCGGCGTAAACGCCACACATTGCATGCTCGAGTCCCGCACGTAAGCTACCGGTTCTGTGCCGAGCTCGGCCATTTGTTTTGGCATACCTGATGGATCGGATAGTGGGGGCGTCCCGATCCGGATCGGAAGTACGTTGTGGTTGATTAGATCGTTTGGATCAAACGTACTGACCCTCTCTCTCTCTCTCTTTGAGGACGAGATGGCTCACAGAGAGACAGAGAAAGAGAACACAATCGCGCTAAAAGCTGAGGTGATATTCAAAAGAAGCAAAAACCGGCTGCGGAGTCGATGGAAAACCAAAACCCCTATCCGTAACCCCCATGTTTGCGCCCGTTAGCGCGAGGCGCGAGGATAATTGATTTTGATTTCACAGTGAAGGTTGTCTATCGGGCTCCAAGGCGCCTATTCACAACATATCGAGCCCGAAGCGTCCCATGAGCCGGCTTGAGCGCCACAACCGCAAGTCAGCTGCCGAGCTTCGCCGTTCCGCAGACCTGATGGATTGATCGAGGGTGGGAGCGCGACGAGGTACTTTGTTCGTGGTTGGTTGGACGATTCGGATGGACGAAGAGTCCCCGCCCGCGTTGCGGGACGATGCAGCCCATGGAGAGAAATCGAGACTGCGCAGCTGCGATATGCAGGGGAAGGAGAAAACGGGTGCAGACTGCGATTCGGTCGATCATGTCGTTGTGGCATGGAAACCCGCTTCGACGTCGACACTGACGATCCGACCCGTTTGCCCTTTGATATACTCGACGGTGCACACAGTCAACAGATCGACGCCGCTTCCGAGCTCCGAGTCGTAAACAAGCAAATGGCATATAGAACCCCACAGCCACGACCACACCGCCTAAGAAAAATCACAGACGGCATGATCTTTAGCGCAAAATCAGGAATACGTCGGTTCTCAGGATGATTTCCAGGACGCGTTCCAAGTAGACGCTCCAGTCGCCCGATGGGCATATTATAAATGAGCGGGAAGAAGGCGCCGTTGATGCGAGACACAAAGGGGCCGCGCGTAAACCCCATATTCGTCTCGAGACTCGCGTTAGTGATGCGGGCTGCCGGACGTGGAAAGCGTGGCAAGCGGACAGCGACGAAGCCAGCGACGACAAAGATCCCCACGACGTCGGAACGACGGTCCTGGTCACCGAGGTGAGAAGACGGCGAGAAGGACCCCAAAGGCACTAGGTCTGTAATCTCCTCCGTGAATACCTTGCCCCGGCTCCGAAACATAGCGAATAGGAATCAGCAAACCGCTCTCTGAACCCCCGCAGGTTATCAAGATACAGCCCAGCACTTGACGCAGTGAAGATATCGACAGCGGATCGCGAGCAGGGATATAGCTCCATGTCTCCAGAAGCTGGTTTCGAAGCTTATTGGTAGAGAATTGGTGGACGGCCGCTGCATATTGTCGGAAACCTCGTGTGGGAGTTTGGAATCATCGACGCAAAGGGTTTCAGAAGCGTAGGGCATGTCCGGATCGTTGTCGGCGATTGCGCGCGATGAAGAGAGAGGCGAGGGGTTGTCTCAAACTCTGATACTATATTCAGTAGACAATGTATGGATGGAAAGAGCAAATGCCGAAGACGATCGCATAGCACAAGTATCAAACCCGCCTTGCATTTACTTAACGCAGTGACAGCCTAGACATCTCCGAAATTACATCGATTGTAGGTATCAAATAACCACACTATCCACACCGCATACCCCTCCGGTGCCTCCATCCAGCCACCACCCCCCTGACAAAAACGACCACATCATCACCTCCCATTCCCACCCTCATGCCCCCATCCATTCATTCCATAGCCAGACTTCCGTTCCATTCCTGGTAGGAGGAGCCGACAGAGCCCCGAGGTAAATCACAGTGGTGGAGGGAGTATTCTCAAACATGTGAAGCCACGACACTGCATGCACACCTTTTTCCGAGCCGCTGTGCGATCTACGCTCACAAGCATCTCATAGCAACGTTGGCTTTCGTGGCTCCGTCGCGTTGAGATGAATCCTGTCCCCGTTCAGGCGGATCGAAGTTATGTAATTTGCATCGTCGAGTATTGTGACGTCGACAGGTTTGCCATATCCGCAGCAGGAGACATGAAGGACTGTATTGTGCGTTTGTCGTCCTGGGAACGTTGGACTGTGTTTGGTAACAGACCGTAGAAAAAAGGCGGCATCTATAGCTGGCGAGCATCTTTAGCCTCCTTGCTCAGCCATGGATGGATCAGAGTTTCAAATTTGGACTCGTGAGTCTTTAGGTTGAAAAAAGATATCGTGTAACCATTTCGGTCCTGTATCGGTCGAGTATGGCGGGGCGGAAGGTCTTGAGATGAGATTTATCTCGGCCATGTTAGTCCTGATATTCTAGATTGGGGATGACAGGTAATTCACAACGGACAAGGCAGTCAAAGTGAGAAGCAGAGGCTATTAATCAGAGTAGTCATAAAAAATGAAAAGATGGATCATCGGCGGTCCAGGCAGAATGACAAAAAGGTTCTTTCAATGCATGGGATTTCCTAATACACGACAGCACTCCGGCTTCATCGAGCCACTCGTCTTGGACCAACACCGTAGATTTGCTGATCAGACTTCCACAACCCGTACCGACCACCCCTTTAGTAAGTGCGATCCCCAAGACGGTGGCGAGGATAATGTTCGCTCGGTGCAATCGCAGCGAGTCCAAACAATTCCTTTGCTCTTCTATGCACGGAATAAACCCTTGTCCCGAACTCCACGCCGTGGCCATCGCTGCTTGGATTCCGGGTATCATGATCGACTCGCACACATTCGAAGGCATGCTAATCCTTGTCAACACAATGATCAAGAGCAAGAGATATTTTATTTTGATGTCTAGATTGGTACTTACACACATCTCATGTAGCACTGTACTGAACATAAGCATGAATGAATGTGTTTCCATGAGGATGGCTTCAGCATTCAAAGTAACCATGGCCTCTTGAACACCCGAGGTGTGACCTTGGACTTCCCCGTCATCATTGAAGCACTCCATATGTTCCCAGGAAACGCCGACATAGCCTCGAAGTGCGCCTCCAAAGAAAACAGTATCCAGGTCTAGGAAGGATTTGATGGCTAGATCTGGACCCCACCCATATCGACCAGCGTCGTATACGGCATCAGACAGGCGGCGGATGGCTTCTCGCTCAGAGGATGAGGGTCGCCGTCTTGGGTCATTGTGTTGGACGAGCTCCCGTGTCGCTTGCCTTTGATTCACGAAAGGTCCGTAATTACGTCCGGAAGGTTCACGGATGCTATCGAGATCTCTCTGTCGACAAGGATATGATGTTCCCCGACGAGAACTTACCGGATAGAAGGCCTCCTCGACCAACTGCTCGCGATCTCTGGCTGGCATTGCTAGAGATCTTGCATAGGCAATGATTGTACTCTGTACTCGTGGACGTCTGAAGAGAGTTAATGGAAGAGAATGTATAGCCGTGACAGTTCTGAATCACAGAGAGGAGTGAGGCTAGAACTAGCAAGGTAGTAGGTGATGTGGGGTACGCTCTAGTTTGCTTGGGTGCTGACGACTCGAGTGGCAGATACAAGAAGTTCAATGCCTCTGTAGAATTAGCAGGAAGGATATTAGCAGGTTTGAAAGTCCAAAGAAACAGATAGTGCTCAAGTACAAGAGGGGTAGAGGGTTATAAAAGCATCGAGCAAGGAGAAGTGAGATGTGAGAGTGTATGTGATAACCCTATCACTTAACACTTTGCCATGACAATTTATTCGATATCTATTTCCGAGCGCCACCTAGGCTATTGGTCTAGGCATGCTGCTATTTGTTCAGGAAAGCCGGCTGAAGCGTGCCGCATGATTGGCTTGTCTTCTGAATCGCTTGGATGATTGGCTTTGCCTCGCTGATCGAAGCGTACCACGTAAGGCCAGCCACACCATATCATTGGATTGGCTTGGCCGACGGAGCTCATATCAGCATATCTTCCTAGACATTTCCCATTAACACATTTGGAGGCTTCTCGGGCCATGATGCTTCTCTACACTCAGATGAGACCGCAGAGAAGTGGTTGATGTGGCAGGATATGTTGAATGAAACTTGGCTTGCTGGGTTGGTAAGCAGCGACGGGTGCTTCAGTGCGAGGAGAGGATATGCAAGGCCACCCAGCAGGTGCCGCCGGACAAGTAAGAGAGCAAGTCTGATAGCAGCCCCAATCTGACCAGTCCCATACGGAAGCCGGGATCAAGTGTACTATCAAGAGCATGTTGATTGGCGGAACCCACTGGAGCCTAAGCGTCGGACTCAGTCTTTGGAGTAGATCTTTCTTTACAGATGGTCTGGTCCGTCTCTGAGAAATCAATCTTTGTCTTTGATATGTTGTTACACAAATTCCTGCTTCTCTGCCAAGCAAACTAAGTTTAATTTTCAATACCGCTACGACTACTCGTACGAATTAGCGCCTATCGTATCTTACACCGTAACATCAACCAAATGGAGCACGAAAAAAGCTTCAATGAATCCAATGATATAAGTTGCATGAGGTATCCCGATACTTGAGAAGAGCCTCACAGGCGTAGCCTGAACTCAGGCATTACGCTGCCTCCAATGGCAACCTATCCTTCACCCTCGGCCTATGAACCCACCCACCGCTACCCATGGGAGCCTCAAACCGACCACTCAAACGGCCACCCTCGCGACGCCAACCTCCACGGCAACGGGACCTACTCCCCCACCGACTCCTCCCCCTCTCTCACCCCTCCTTCTCCCTCCTCGTCCTCCACCTCCTCCACCACCGCCTCCAACAACCACAACTTCCCCGCCGCCGTCTCCCTCCGCGCCTTCCTCCTCGGCAGCACCCTCTCCTTCTCCCTCCTCACGACCCTCTACCTCTCCGCTCCGCTCCCCCCGCCGACCCCAACCCCTCTATACCGTCTCCCCCTCTTCCTCCTCCTCCTCTCCCTCTTCCACTTCCTCGAATACTTCGCAACCGCCCTTTCGAACCCCCCCGCAGCAACCGTGTCCGCATTCCTCCTCTCCAGCAACGGCAAAGCATACAACATTGCGCACGGGCTGGCTTTTTTCGAAGCGTTCCTCCACCACTATTTCTTCCCCGCATACACCGGAGGTCTCTTCTCACCGGGCCTACACACGGCATGGCTGATCCTGGGCGCAGCAATGGTGGTGATAGGGCAAGGCGTGCGGACGACAGCAATGGTGCACGCGGGCTCGAATTTTAACCATCTGGTTCAGAGCAAGAAGAAGGAGGGACACGTGCTCGTGACGGGAGGGATATACCGATACCTTCGGCATCCGAGTTACTTTGGGTTCTTCTGGTGGGGATTGGGAACGCAAATGGTGTTGGGGAATCTAGTGTGCTTGGTCGGCTACGCGGTGGTGCTGTGGCGCTTTTTCAGGAGGAGGATTGAGAGTGCGTTGTCTTCGACCTTGTGGACGGGAGTTTGGGCATTGGCTGATCTGATCTGCGTGTAGAAGAGGAAACCCTGCTCATCGGCTTTTTCGGCGCGGACTACGTACGTTACAGGGACCGCACCAGGGTTGGGATACCCCTGATCCCGTGAACGTCGATACAGCATAGCATCTAAGTAGGCACCATCACAGCAATAGCGCAGTCCATACCACAACCATAATTTCAGCATATGAGCAGGAGGGTTCAGCGCATGCGGAAAAATTGGAGCATTCTCAGCGTAATTACGGAGGTCTGCACCGAAAGTCCTGAAGACTTTCTCGGATAATGTCACTCCTGAAAGATCCAAAGATCGGGTGGGTTACCTGGACAATGCGCTTGAACGTGGGACCAAAGCTCCAATAGAGCCCTCAAAGCCACTCCGAAAAGTCCCCCCGCTACAAGAGAGGATATGGAGATGGGTGGGAAATAGCCCTGTATTGATAGTCCTCGAGCCCTAAAGAATGCAAATTATACAAGAAAACACTCGTAAGAGCATCGAGTAAAAGTCATACATGTAACCTTTAGCGACGATTTCCGATGGCACCGAGAATCCCTGTGTCAAACGCCGTAGACAATCCCGCCACCACACATTTGGTCGCCTTCTTTAGAGTCTTCCAGCACTCCCAACAGCAATTGGGTACACCACACCCTTCATCGGACCCTTCATTAGGGCCGTTGACCCCTGGTTCAGCGTTGTCACCGGCATCGACCCCGTCAACAGGCGTGGCTCCAACAGGCGTGGCCGCACCGGGCACTGGATCCATTTCTAAACCCGATTCTTGCGTCGGTGTCCGTACTCTTCCTTGGCCTCTGTCAAACCCGTCCTTTTCAGTAGGCTTCTTTAAGATAGGTTTCGGTGGCGTGTCTCCGTCCCTACGAGCGGGAATGCTGGCGCCATCTTCAGGCTCCGCGGCTTCTGGGGGAGTGAACGCAAGGCCACGAGCATTCTGTTGCGGCTTCTTGTCAGTCTGATCATGGATTTCCTTGCAGACGCACTCATGTCATACCTGAATTATGGTGGGTGGTGAGCCGCTCTGAGCTGTGGGGTCTGAGGGATTCTCCGAGGTATTCGGAGTCATGATGGGTGCTGAGCCGCTCTGAGCAGTGGGGTCTGAGGGATTTTCCTGAGCTACATCGGCTGCTGAGCTGCCTTGAGCTGTGGGGTCTGAGGGATTATCCTGAGCTACATCGGCTGCTGAGTTGCCTTGATCTGTAGAGGTTGCCGAGGAGCCCATCGCGTCGTCGGCAGATGAGCTACCCTCACCTGTGTTGGGCTCCAGATCGTCTTGAGGTTGGCTGACTGGACTCGTTTCCGGAGCAGTGCTTGGTGCCGAGTTGCTTGGATTTATCAGGGGGGTTGGACCGGTACTCGGACTTGTGTTGGGTGTATGCTCGAAAGAGAATCTTGCAGCTATGCATAAGTGTCAGCATGATTGATCACAGCCATTGCATTGCATGAGTGTACATCTGCCTTCGCCCTTTGATCCGCTTCCAGACTCGTTCTCGCCTTCGCTCATGGTTGCAGATGGATAGGAAAGTGGTACAGTATTGGATGTTAAGTCTCTATGTTTCAAGAATTTGATGTTCGCTGGGTATGGTACTTGATAGATGATATGGCAAGTGATGTGTTTGTGAAGAGTTGAGAAGGGCGTTCGACGGATTTTGTAGGCGAGACGACCAGCGTCGTACCTGCTTTGTGAAGGTTTTTGAGACTTCGTGACCGGAAACTCATGCTCCGGAATCCAGGCGAGGTAGTTGCAACCCTCGCTTACAACTAGGGCTTGCTCTCGTGCCTGCGCGACCTAGATCTCAGCTGCTGTAGACAACTGCGGAAGATCTAGATCTGTCGGTTCTCTTGGCAGTCATTGAGTGTTCTTTCCATTCCTTGTGCAAAAATAAACCCTTGAATTTCATTCGGCACTTTAAAGCTTGCTGTCTTCTCCAAGTGCACCGCTCATGAACGGTCCTTCAACTTTTTGATGTCTACCAAATAGGACCATATCTCTACCTCCCCTTGTGCCCCACCACGCAACGCATAACGCAGCATGATCTACACTCATCTCTCCATTGCTGAGGACATCCCAGAATCTCTGTCGGCATTGGTGCGACTGATCTGCATCTTTGATCGTGTTCAGAGATTCCGCAACGACAGGTAGCCAGTCCTCGAGCTGATCGATGGGCAAAAAAGGCAGCGCATCGATGAGAGTGAGTACAAGCACCGCACGCTCGGAAAGTGGGGGCTGCTCGGCGAATGTTGTGTGTCCCTTGGAATCACTAGGAGCAGAAGGGCCTGGACACTGCTGCATCAGGGCCGATGGAGCCTTTTCCAGCCGAAAGCGAACCAGCTCAAGGATCGTAGATGGTAAGAGCGGTTCCCTTTCAGATAAGCGTGATGGTGGCGATGAAATTCGTATCAAGGTCTTGATTGCCATTCGGAATTGTCGTGCGGACAGGTTCTGTGGGAACACTCTGAAGAGGATATCAACGTATGGATGTATGTGCTTAGCAAGGATGTTTGAATTTTGGGGAGCTGAAACAACTGCTAGCACGACGCTGTGAGCAGATTCAAAAATTTCCAGTAACCGCTGGTCGCTTCCCAAGCCTAAGTAGGGAGTCGCTGCACCAATCAGATGTTCTTCGTTGAAGTCAGGACTGAGCACTATAGTGAAGTGTTCGGCCGTATTAAGGAAGTATAGATCGAGACAGCGATCCAGAGGGTGCTGTGGTATGCTGCCAGTTGATGATGGTCGAATTTCCCGAAGGAAGGCCTCGGCTTGCACTGGAAATTGAGACAAGATGTCAATAGCAGTAAGAAACACGAAGGTATACTGCGAAAAGGCACTAGCTCCAAGTCGCGAAGAGATGAAGTACAGATCTCGTAGTATTTGGAGCGTTTGAATCGCGATGAATGGACCTAAGTCTCGTCAAAATTGAGAATAGTCTCATAGTCACTTGAGGCTTACCACTGTCAGCGGAAATCCGATTTTCACCAAGTACACGACCAAGAAGAGACCTCAACACAATGACGACAGCGAACATGGTTGATTTCAAGGCGCGCCATAGCAATGGTACGGTGGTCATGAATGACTCCTCGGTCAGATATATCGGCTCCTCAGTAATGTCTATCTCGGAGAGCTTATTCTGCCGCCATTGTACACACAATGAGCGTGTGAATGCCGACAAATCAGCGATGACGTTTGAAAGGAGGTCGGCGTTGGGGACATTTTCTACACAGAATGCCGTAAGGCGTGATAGAGAGCTCAGGGAAGCGATCAATGGACCAGTTGTCATGCGTTGACATAGCACGTATGTAGAGGAATTTGGCGGCCAATCAAACTTCATGCCTTCTCTCTGTATTACATCCGAATCAATCGTGCTGAGGAAGTAGCCGTAATGAAGTCCCTCCTTTGAGAAAAAAGGCGCGTGGATCAAGAGTGGAAGTAGCAAGTCACTACTAAGGCTCGTCTTCTCGCTGTCGTTCAATAGATCGAAGACATGACTGAGCATCATGCAAATGCTGTTTGCTGCCAGCTCGTTGTTAGCTTCCCCCTCTTGTAGAGCCAGATTGACTGCTTTGGTCGTAGCATGCTCCAGTTTTCTCCGCAGTGATTTTGATATGCTCTGTTTCCCTCGTCCTTCAAAACCAATGAGCAGCCCAGCCAGGACACACAAATGTCTCCATCTCGGCGATCTATCATCAGCCCCCTTCACGATCGCGATCGCCCACTCCTCGCGGCCCAGTCCTCTTTGTGTAGTAGATTGGCGGTTTGCCTCTGGCGAGTCTTCTGACTGAACGAGTTGTATCGCAGAGGAGTTGAAGATGCTGAGGATGCGTATGGTGGTTCGGAGACCATCTGGGCGTTGCCATATCGAAGGAGCTGAGAGTAGTTGAGAAGTCAGAAGAGTAATGTTGAGTGGATTTGACAAAAGGGTAAGGAGGGTTGTGGCAGAGCCAAGGAGCCTAGGAAACGTCAGATGTGGTACATCAGGGAAGATATCAATGGTGTTGCACCTTGAGACATCCTGCTCATCAGATCCGCTTTGGAGAGCACGGAGTAGCGTCGCCAAAGATCTATCTGTGTACATGGCGGTACCTAAGCCGCGCTCAGGCTTGATACTTCCCACAGGCTCGAACCATTTACTTCAATTACGCAATGTGAAACATGTTCTTCGCAGCTATCGACTGCCGAGGCCATTTTGGCTATGTAAACTCACATGGGCTACCCGGCGATCACCATACACTAACGCTATTGAGCCCCGCATATGCGCTCCATCTTTGATGGACAAAGGCACTCAAGAGCCACAATCGCTTAGAGATCCTCCATAGCCTTGGGTGCAATTCTAAGGTCTTCCCTCTTCGAGTCCCCAGTGTTCACCACGCCCTTTGGTTCTAACAACATGACGCCAACCTCCTGCTCCGCTTTCGGACACTGCAGCTTCTCTGATTAGTAATTCCCTCCTCAGGATCAAAGATAGAGTCATGAGCGGATTACGAATATACTCCCGCAACTATCCTTGCTGCGCAGATCAAAGGAGGCTGCTTACGTGCTCTACACCTCTCGGGACCACAAACACCTCTCCAGGCTTCAGGATGACATCTCGATCTCGCAACTGAATATTGAGCGTGCCGTATATGACGAGGAATAGCTCGTCAGTATCCCGATGAGAGTGCCACACGAACTCGCCCAGCAGCTTGGCGAGTTTGATCTCGTAATCATTGAGGGTTCCGATTGTACGTTGGGACCAATGGTCTGAGAAGCGAGTGAGGAGATGCTGGAGGTTAAGAGGTTCCATTTTACAGATAGATGGGGAAAGAAGTAGGTTGAATCTGGGAACTTGGTCAGCTGTTGTGGAGCTACGGAACGTATGAGAAAGTCAACTTTTTTATATTGAGCCAAGTAAGCAATATTACCAATCGTAGGTCTAAGGAGGAGTCCTCGGTGACTATCAGCACCCGCATGAAACCCTGTATCAAGCTCGGCTTGTAGCGGCATTGCAATTGTGTCCTAGAGAGGGTAGCTTGCGTTGGAGGCATAATCTAGCATTACGTTTGTGACGTCATCTGGTATTTACTGTAGTCGTATATAGTCAAGTGGGATATATCTATCAACGTGACGGTCTATTTCTACAGCCATGGATTATGCGTTGAGATGAGAGCCTTTCTCAGCATCGAAAACGCCAATGCCTTGATGCACCGTGATCATGCCCAGGGGTATCTTCATCTAATTTGTCTCTTCATCAGTATTCGCATCGGATGTCTCCGAGTCAGTCAGCACTCTCTGTTTCAATGGCCTTTGTGCGACCTGAACACCACCTGCGGAACCAAAGAAATCCGCTGTTCTCAACCCTCGAACATCGCGAGGATCGACTGCGTCCATCGGTACTCCAGAGGCTCGTTTCTGTCTGATGAATTCTTTCACCGGAACCATAGCGGCATCACGGCAAGCCTCCTTGATGTCGCTTCCTGACATTCCTGCCATTACTCGTACCAAGTATTCGAGATCAAAGTGGTCTTTGTCGATCCTTGTGTCCTTCAGTATGAGACCTAGTATTCGCAATCGTTGCGAAGCCGAAGGTAGGGAAACCGCGAACTTTTTAGGCATTCGCCTTAGGATAGCGTCGTCGATGTCTTGCATCCGGTTGGTAGCACCCAAGATAAGTATTCTTTGAGGCTCTCCAGAGGTACTTGCTGATGTCAAGCCATCCCAGTGGGTCATAAACTCTGCCTTCACCATTCCACTAGCCTCATGTTCTCCGGATCTCCTATTGCCGAGCACTGCATCTATTTCGTCAATGAAGACTATGCTAGGCTCAAGTTTCCGTGCCAAGGAGAAAACTGCGCTGACCAATTTGTTTGAGTCGCCGTACCATTTCTCAGTCAACGTCGATATATGTAAGTTGATAAAGGTTGCACCGCTTTCGTGAGCCAAGGCTTTCGCCATCATGGTCTTGCCGCAGCCAGGAGGTCCGTACAGGAGCACACCCGAAGGTGCGGATAGTAATGACGAGGTATGTGCGTAAAGCTGGGGCATAGTCAGAGGGTAGATAACGGATTCTTTGAGCTCCTCGATAATATCACTGAGTCCACCAATGTCTGCCACACGTGTTAGTGTAGCCAATTAATCTAGAACGAAATCTACCTTCAAAAGAGACCGGTATATCATCTGGCGCCACGACATCCATTGCGATCATCTGTTCATATTGGGTGAGTACCAGATCCTCCTTCCTTGGCCTTCTACCTTTGTCGTTGATTTCTCCATCTTTCTCTTTGGGGTCAAGCCGGCGCAAGATGGCTGCCGCTGCTAACTTTCGACTTGATTGCTCTTTGCCTTCAGTATCAAGCCGCGAGAGAAAGTGATTCACGAGGTAATATAGCGAGAAGCTCTAAAAGCACTCGCTCGTCAGTGAGATGCTCCGGTCGTCCAGGAAATAAATTGAATGGGGTCGGCGCGCTTAGAGACATACAGCGGCTGAGATGAGGACTAAGTCTTGTACAACGCCCATGCTCTGCTTGGGCATAGCGTCGATGACAGTATGGCTTGCAGTTGCAGGTAGAGACGCCTAAGCTGGAGACGGGATGCAATGATATAAGATACGGAGTACTCAACCACCAAGATCTCGGGACTGGGACAAATTACAATGACGAGGCTTGGCCATAAAGCGCGCTAAGATTGTCGGAAAGCTTAAACATTAAACCTTATCTAGCGCGCCTTGCCCAGCTTCCAATGTTTACATGACGACTTCACAGCAACAGCCCCCTCCTCAACGCTGAGTCGAGCACTTGCAACCGACTACATATCCACACTTCATCATGCCAAAAGCAAAAGCAAAGCCAGTTACTTCGCTCTCTGGGCTCGTGGACACAGATATGGAAGATGATACATTGAACATGGACGCGTTCCCCACACCAGATTCGAATCAAGAAAATGTTGGCTTAGTGAAGAAGAAAGGCAGGCCAGCCAAGGCGACAGACAAAAAAATAACAAAGCCAAAGGCAAGTGGAAAGCGCACAAGTGCGGGTTCGATTCCCAAGAGAGCCGCACCCAAGAAGAAAGTAGGCGTCAAGAGAGCACCTCTGAAAGAGCAGACCAATGTCCAACACGCAGAGGATACAGAAGAGGTGGATGAATTTGCGGGTGAAGAAAATGAAGATATGGCAATGGATGAATTGGTTGAGACTAAGCAGCCAGCAAAGCGAAAGGCTCCGGTAAAAAAGACAGGGAAGCAGTCAAAGAAAAAGCCTGTGGAACAGATGAAGGTAGTGGAGGAAAAACCTGATCAGCAGCCAAAAACGATGGAAAAGGATGGAGAATTTGAGTACACGCCAACTACCACCCGACAGACGAAACGCCCTGGAAGGCCTGCTGCACAAAAGCCAAAAGTGAACACGCGCCAACCTTCTGTAGAGCCTCGCCGACAAGAGAAGGTCATTCCTGAGACACAAGCCGCGATGGAGGTAGACCAAACAGAGCCCCTAGAAGAAGAAGAAGAGGACGAAGAGGCACTTCCACAATCAGTCTTCCGACGAACCAATAATGTCCGCGATAAACCCCACCAGCGCCAGCCTTTGCTTTCACGAAAACGTGCTGGCAGTACATCGGATAATGAGCGTGGAGCGAATGATCCGGCGACGAGACGTAAGCTAGGAGAGATGACCAACAAGTTCGAAAAATTGGACATGAAGTATCGGGTTCTCAGAGAACAAGGCGTTATAGAAGCAAATGCCAACTTTGAAAAGTACAGAACGCAGGCACAAGCCAACGCAAAAGGTAGAGCTTTTCCTTCAAATGCAACCATCATACTAACATGTCCCAGCTGCAAATGACCTCATCGTCTCCCTGAAGAAAGAACTCGCTACCCAAAAAGCGCTCTCAAAAGACTCGGCGTCTCTCGAGAACGAGATTATCACTCGCGATGCCGATCTAGCCAGAACCCAAGCTCTCGCTGACCAGCTCTCGACCTCTCTCTCGGAAGCACAGAACGAGAACAAAGCCCTGCAAGCCAAGTTGGCTAATTCACGCAGTGCCTCCACGGCTGTAGAGAGTCTTGGCTCCAAAACACCAGGCAGTGCAATGAGAGGCAAGACGCCCGCACAGAGGACCATTATGGTCGGCAGCGCCGAAGCGGCTCATGCTGCGCAAGTGGCCCAGCTGAAGGAAGATCTCTACAGCGATTTGACCGGCTTGATACTCCGTGGTGTGGAGAGGAAGGATGAGTCGGACATCTACGACTGCATTCAGACAGGCCGAAACGGCAGTAAGTGACGCCCCTAATGCAGGCAGAACGACAATCCAAGTTCTAACATAAGCGTGCAGCACTCCACTTCAAGCTCGCCATAGCCAAGGAAACCGACGGCGGCTACGAAGACACCGAGTTCCAGTACACACCACGCTTAGACGGCAACCGAGACCGCGATCTGATTGCGTTGCTGCCCGAGTATCTAACCGATGAGATCACCTTCTCGAGGACGAATGCGGCGATGTTTTATGGCCGAGTCGTGGAGACGCTGACGAAGAAGAAGGCGGTAGAGGTGCATGAGTAGGTGGTAATTGGACATCAATCGAGGCGTTCAGTCGACAGGAATGCCAGCAAAGGCGTTAGGAGAGATTCTTGACTTCTATAGTGTAATTCTATGGTACAAGTTATTACAAGAGATCGCCCAGAATGGAACTAGTATTACCAATTTCCCGTTCTGTCAGAGATCCTTCTTCTCAACCACCCCATTAGCCTCCTTCGCACCATGCCCATTGACCTTAACCTCCTCCGTCCCCTTCACCCTCCCCCCTCCCACATCCCCTCCAACCTCAACCCCACTTACAAAAACCTCACTCACAAACTCCAACCCAGCCACAAACACACAAAGCAGACTCGCAATCACAAAATGGCTAATACTAGTCCCAATATCCAACCAACTCCCCTCATCCCTCACCAGCCAAAAGAAATTCATCGTCAACACATCGCTAATCGCCATGACCAGCATAAACAGACTACTCGGCGCGACGCCGAGCCTTCGGTTCAGGATGCCGAGGTTGGCGCTGATGACGGCGAACGGGATGATGATTTTGAGCACGAGGAGGAGGCCCTGGGAGAAGGGGTCGAAGATGGGGATGAGGCGGTAGACGGAGTCGAGGGAGAAGGAGGCGAGGGAGGCGATGTTGCCGGTGGAGAAGAAGGCGGATTGGAGGAGGTAGAGGGAGAAGAGGGAGATGCGGGCGTCGGAGAGGGCGAGGGGGCGGTATGGTGGGGTGGTGGGGTCGGTGGGGTGGGCGGAGGGGGAGTGCAGTTGCGAGGAGAGGGCGGGGAGGAGGTCGGGGAGGGGTTTTGGCGAGAGGGTTGCTTTTGGCGGGGAGGAGGAAGACGTGGCGGTGTGGTTGTAGATGCGGTGTTCGAGGCGGACCCAGGTGACGAGGGTGGCGCAGAAGGCGAGGTAGAAGAGGCCTTCGTAGGAGATGGTTAGGATGATGAAGATGGGGGAGAAGGTGAGGAAGATGATGACGAGGCGGTGGAGGTAGTGGTTGTTGGGTTGGAGGCTGTGGAGGAAGGGGATGGAGAGGGATGAAACTGCGTTGTTGTTAGTGTTTTTTGAGCTATGGGATTGGATATACGGTATGTGGCATACGCAGGATTATCCACCCGACCACTTGATTACCCAACGGCAGGCCTGTTTTGGCCTGCAGTGATGCCACGCTAGATCGAGTAACAATCATGGCCAACATGATCAAGCCAATTTGAACTCCGAGTAGGGTACCTGAAAGACTGTCAAGCGAAGCCTCTTTGCCGCCGGTTGTTGAAGAAAGAATGCTTTTCTCGAAAAGAATATATAGCACACCGACAAGCACCATTAGGAAACCGCCAATTAGTCTATGGAAAGTATAGTCAGCACATAATTAGGCATTGGAACGCAGGCAGACAGAAGGTCTCTCGAGGCGCAGATGAGATGTGCGGATGGACAATCTCAAAAGAGAACGTACATCATATTGATATCCTCGGTTTTGATGGCTGGCAAAAGGGTGAACATGCTCATAGATAAGCATGCCACAGCCCACGTTCCATTGAGTATTTTATTACGCATGATAAAGTCTCGGCCGTAGAAGACAGGCCAGAAAGCCGCTCCTATGAAGCAAATAGTATAAACAGTACGGTGAAAGTATGATAAGACCTAGTGTATTTAGTCATCAGACTTTAGTTTTAAAGAGGATTGAATACTCACAAGGACTTCTAAGACTGCTACAAACGCCAATGCCTCGATGCCCAGTACAGCTTTCTCTCTTCTTGACCGTACATTTTTCAAGAGTACTTGGCTCCCCAGAAGCAAAGCCTCTCGTCGCGCCACAACTTCTTCCCAAAAGAGAAGTGGAAATGCGGAATACGCGTAATATGTGAGCGGAGCTTTGCGTATGAATAGATACGAGAACAGAGCAGCTGAAATGGCGCCGAAGGTCGAAGAAGTTGCAATGGTTCTAGAAGTGTGAGTCTTGCCATGCAATACATGCATATTGATGATGGTAGTAATAGCGAACGAAATCCATCCTAAGTAACCTAGGGTCACAAGCACTCGCAGAAAGAGCCAGTCATATCTTTGAAGGTACCGGAGACCGTCGAGCCCGGTGTGGAGGAGCCCTTGGCTCATTGCAATTGCTTGCTCAAAATGTCCTTCGTCAATTTCTGTTCTTATTTCCATTACACGATGGTCAACTGAGTGCTGCTCGTCCGCAAGTGGGCCATATGCTTTGTAACGCAATTCTTTCGCTTTCTTTTGCTCTTCTTTGACCCTGTACATCTCCAGCACCCCTCGAGCATTGGCAAGCGCCGCCTCTGCCTTTTCCCTCGGCTCTCCAGCAACGTAAGCGAGCGGAAGCTCACCGACAGAGTTGACTGGGAAATCAACGCCGGCAAGGTATGCCATCAGTGCTGCAATGTCTGCCTGATCGACATCATTTCTCTGCACATGATCCAGGCCCCAGTCTGCGGAGAAGCCATCTTCATGTCCAATAGCCTGAATCGAGGTGCTAATCACAGGCTTTGCAACACCAGAGCCCCACACTATCAAGGGCGTCCTTGTATTGTCAGGATGTCCATCTCCATGACTTCCCCAGTCGCTCATGCCATGATCCGCAGTGAACACAAATGCCGTTTTACCATCGCCATAAAAGTCTTCGATAAGCTTTGTCATATCCCGCACACCCTGGTCAACGACCTTGATGTTATGCAAATACTCCTTTGAGTAGGGTCTATATGAATGTCCAGTAGTATCGAGGCCGAGAAGGTGGAGGAAGAAGACGTTCTTGTCCTGTCTCAAGGCGTGGTCGAGCGTCGTATTCTTAGCAGCAGCGCTGAACAGAATCCTAGCTTTATTGAAGACCCAGGTATCCAATTGCGTTGCATCTGCTACTCGTCAGCTATTAAATGCTGGACTCTAGCTCTTGAATAGACCTTTTGTGAAATCCTCAAACTCCTCCCCATAGGTCTCAGCGTCAATTCTACCCTTGACAGCCCCCTCTTTAAACATTGGCAAGATATCAGGACTACCCCAGCTCCAAGTGTGTCTGCTTTGGTTGAAAACGCTGTCAAAATTGACCGGGTTGAGCTTCCAGCCCGTGGTAACTGAAGACACATCCTCGTACAAGCCGGCTATCAAAGCGACATGACCCGGCCTAGACTCTGTAGGCACTCGTGTATGCGATACCCCAAATGTTCCGCTCGTCAAAATGCGCGATCGGAGGAAGGGCGCCAGAGGTCGAGGTTCGAGTGCGCCAGGCGCATTGGGGTTTGATGGCGAAGGGTCAGGGAATGATTGGAAGGCCTTGTCGGCACGAAGTCCGTCCCCAACGAAGAGCACGAGCCGCTTGGCCGGTGGTTCGGCACCATGATTCCTCTGAACGCCAAAGGAGCTCATACCATGAACGATTGGACTGACAAAATAAATGTCGAAAATGGAGACAATGTATACGGAGTGAAATAGGATGGCAATACCGAGGAAGCCGAACCTTCCAAGGCGCGCCATCTTGACAAAACGAAGGTAGAACTGACAATATAGCAGCGTAATTGATCGTGCAGTCGACTTAGAGTGTCCATGAAGCTGATGAGGTTTGCCTGGCCTGACAGACATGCTGTTCTTACGCGGCTCTTTCTAGGGTTAGGGCTACTCCAGAATCATAGGAATTCTTGGCGTTCAGAGGGGCCAGATTTGAGGCACTTCTTAGCTTTCTCGACCATCCGCGCCTTAGTAGAGTGGTAGAGTATCACTTTCGCGGACAGTAACATCATGCCTCATGTTACAATCACGAGTAGGGCTGCACACGGAGGGTTTCGCATTGAGTAACGAGGACTTGGAGCCGACGTGATAAATCTACTCTGCATAACCATCGTCTACTGAAACCTCTGCTCTAACGTCACTCCTCCTACTCTATCTAGCGCACTCCAAAACATCGGTAGATATCATGAGAAACCCCCAGTAGATAGGTTGTCCCAAAGCACATTTCACCAAGTGTGATAATTATTACCATAAGAGCAGATCCTTTAAAAATCAGATAGCTTACAGGAGAAGCCACCGCAGGCAGAAAGGCCAATGTGACTAGTCAAAGAATCTCGGTTGGAGAGCAATTCAATTATCTGTACGTTATCGCTGTGAATTTCAGAAATCCACCGAGCCAGAATCACTATTTCAAGATAGAATTCCAGCTATGAGATAGTGTCCAAGAGAAGTGACTTCTTGAACAGGTCTCACGACTAAATCTTTTTCCAGAAATCTCGGAACAACATCTACCCAACACTCATGAATGAGTCCGCCATTTCGTTTTGGCCGTTGATCTTACCGGTGCATTATTCACATCATTCATGGCAGTATGGCTGCCTGCCGCAAACAGGGAAACTAGACCTTTGAGCCTGAAGGATGGCTACACTTGGTTTGACGGATAGCGAGAGGCAGTTCGACAGCTTTGTGATGAACGGGAAAATGGAAATGATTGTTCAAAGTCGAGGCTTAAGACAAATCATGGGTCTTTATCATCGAGGACTAAATCGTATTCGGAGTCAAAGCAGGTCAAGTTATCTCTAAACTTAGCTATTCGGTTCTTGCTTCGGGCGTAAGCGAAGTTGCAGTGACCCAGCAGTCCGCGACTGGTACCTGCCAAGGCGAGACCAGCTGATCTCAGCAGCAAAGGCCATCGACTGAAAGATCGTTTAGGTGTTGGAAGTTAGCGTCTTCCACTCGAAACCTTCAAGCCAGGAGCAAACTCTGAGCTGCACGTCCCGTAAGTACAACGATCCTGAAAAATGTACCACGATTTCATACATGGTAAAATATAAGGACAAAAAATAGGAAAATACCTTAGCCCTGCAATGATGAGAAATCTCTTAGAGATCACGGTATGGAGCTGTAGGACTCGAGATACTATATCCTCGAGTAGACTACTTTTGAGCTCGGCAATATCAACAAAAGGTCTATTCAGAATGCTGTGGGCGCGAATGTGAGAATGCCCAGGTCTGCGATCCTGTTAGCAGTTTCATGAATTGCAATATGTGCGGAGCCCGGATCTGCCTCACTGACGACATCCTCTGGCGTTCAGGCTCCACGTGCGCTCAGATCCGTGCGAGACGCGCAACGGCGGTACTGAGGAACGAAAGAGCCTTGGAGGAGTGTTTGGATTCTCTTCAAGCTAGTGTTATTATGATTTCCTTCTTCGATTGATTCTGAATATACACGACTATTTGACAAGGTAGATCTGATTACAACACAGCTGATTCGTCCTTTGAAGATAGCGTGGCCTCGAACTGTCATATTAATTTGTACTCACTCAGGTATTTGACAGATTAAATGCCTACTGTACCAGAACTAAATCTGAGCAGTCTTGCACAAATTCTATCAGGGGACCCGCATCGAAACAGTCCCGGAGCATCTGGCTGCGAGTACAACTTTTGAGTGCGGCAATCACGATCGCAGAGTATGGGACGCTAAGAGGGTCATGACCACGCTTTTGGTCCGGATATACTCTGTCGAGATCGAGCGTAAATGTTTGAAGAACACCAAAAGCCGATGGTATGCTGATGGTGGCCGCTCTCGTGTCAACCTCAATCGTAGAATTGGTCGCTTGCTGGAGGTGACGCAAAGATTGATAAAAGAGTTCTTGAAACTCTTCGTTCGTTATCATCAGAATACCAACCATGCGATCTATGATGAGTCTGTCACCATGCTGACCGAGTTCCTCGAGAATCCGATCCAGCTTATAGAAAATTTCTGCAGTTGTTCGGTCCGGTCCGGCGCCCTTTTCAAGCTTGCGCATTGCCGGCTCCAGTGCATCCCCTAACCTTGTTTGCTGACGTGCCCCAATGCCTATCTTGCTGATCCCTTCACGGACACGATGCGCAACTCGGCCAAAGCGAGAGGCCGTCCTCGTCAACAAATGCATGCCGATAGACCTTGCAAAAGTTCCAAGCATGTAGCTCTCTGGATGCCATTTGAGGTCAAGTAAAGAATGAGCCATCTCTTGCGCGTCCGCTCTAGCTATATATACTTGCCGTGCGATATTCTTGCTAAACACACGGATCCAGGAGCTATCTGCCGGAACATAGGTCATTTCAACATACTCCTGCAACTTCAACGACAAAGATGTACTTCTTTTCACCACCCCTAGTACTAGCACGTTTTCATTTTCAGCTTTGAATTGTCGCGCCATAGAACTCAGGTTGGAATCCCGCTCGTTAGCTGGGAAAAGTTGGTACGCTTCGTTGTCATTCACGGGGCCATGACGGTCCGGTCGACGTCGACGCTTTGGTACACCACTAGTATATTCAAGATGCTCGGATTCCGATGAACTGAGGTCATCACTTTCAAACGAGCTTTCTGCTAGACTGAAGAAACGGTCGCCCGCTAATGGCATAAAGCCTGAAGCTAACATGAACATTACCTTGGGGGACAGGGTTTCAGGCAGCACTTGACCAATATCACTTCGAGATGCGGGTGTGAACTCCAGGCAGCTGTGGCTAGTTTCATTCCGCATAGAGATCATAGTGAGACTTCCAGTGACTCCGAAAAGTTGTGATGTGATGTTTTGACCTCGGTCTCTGCTCGACTCGCGGAATGAGAACCTATGAGCTCGAGCTCCTCTCGGTGTAGACGTCCTCACGACACGGCTTTCTGACCTGAATTTACCTTTATCCTTACGTTCTCCATACCGACCTGCTAGACCAATAGCTAATAGCCATAGCTTATGGACCGGTAGGAATGTTCGTGCTTGGTAAATCTTGAGATTGTCTCCTCTAGCAAAGGCTACCCCATAAGCGCTTACTAGGTGCCCTAAAGTGACCCACGTCGCCGGTGACTTAGACTCTTTGACCGCATCAACATTGAGGACGAAAGACTCGTCGATTGTGACTGGAGCTGTATGGAGTAGTGGAACCTTCACACGTTGCAGTAACCATATATCAGGACCTGCATGTATGCCGCGAGAGATGAAGTCGTAGTTGTTGTCATTGCCAACAGCGGCCAGTGCTCGATGGCGTTCCGTTCGAGATGCGCGCCAAATGAGGATTGGGCCAATGATTCCCACGAGGGCTACGATCGCAATGAATGCAGCTACCCACGTACCGATAACGCCAGCAACATCCAAAGCACCCATCGTGATTTCCAATTAGGAAGAAGGAAGAATGAGACAGGAAGGCGAATTACTGAGATGACATAGGTGTCTATTACAGACTAAGTCAGCACAACATTCAGCTCATATATTGTGGGTTTTCCTCTTGGAAAGACCGATTGGCCTTCAGAGCTTAGTAATTATTTGCAGCCTTTCATAGATCATGCAGCCCGGGGGAACGCTGAGACTATTTGGGAAAGTGCTGATCTTGCCAAGGCTTTCAAAACTCTTCATCCAGATCCCAGATGAGATGAATACCATTCAAGCAAAAGTTCTTACGACAGATATAGTTAAGATATGCTGCGGTCCGGTCGTGTGGAGGAAGCGCATGCGATGTAGTAGACTATCAAGAATACCACTTATTAGCTAGATACTGCACATCTGTAGGGTACAAGCATCCTGACGCCACTGCAGTTTCAGGGTCTTTCATCTCAGAGCTCCACATCGTAGGTTGCATGACGAGAGGCATAAGAAGAGACCCGAAGCCCGGGGACCTGGTCCGGATCGGATATCAAGCCATCGCATGATGCACTGCTGCGATAAGTTGCGAGCTATCATGCAGGTAAAAGTCCGTGGAACCTCATGAGAATCTCAGACCACGTCGTTTAGGCTACAAGAGATTCGAGTAGAGTGTCCAAGGTTCAAACAAGCGTCGTCATGACTTAGCATCCCAGTAGCTCACCATCGCGAACTTCCCGTACCGCGTCCAACCAACCCTCTTCAAAGTCCAGACCTGGTGTTGAAATGGACTAAAGATTGATAATTTGATTCTCGATCACAAATTCCTAATTCCATCAGTGGCAGATGGATCGTCAACGGCAGATGACAATGGACGATCCTCAGTCCACTAGGATCACCGGTGAGCACGTAACGCTTCGCTGCGAAGGTATGTTGTCAGGGTTTCTTCGATGCGTGTTCCAAATCATGTCGAAGGGGCTCAATGGCTTCTCAACGTCGATGGTCCATGATGCATTGAATTGCTTGTGCTAACAGTGCTCGGAGTTGACTTGGGCGAACATGAACTCCGCATTTGTAGGATCCTTGCGATCGGACCATCATTTGAATAAATTTCCACCAAGTAGACTATTTCGGACGAATCAGGCGCTAAGCTTGATGTCTTCCATTGTTGGCCTGGCGGAAGACATCTCGCAGGGTGCTATCTTCAGCGTGCATAGGAATCAGCTCGTGCATGTTGCGTAAACACAAGCTCTAGATCTGGTACTTCGTAGCTCAATGTCTGCGTCATTCGATCGTACAGGAACTGCAGCCAGATATGTTTAATATGTGAGTTTGAACACAAGCTGGAAGATACTCCTTTCTTTCAGACTTACGATATTTCCAAGACCATAAAATTTGGCGATACTGGAGTATTCGTAGTAAGCATCTCCGCATCGAGACGAGAACATTACTCTTCGATAGAATTTGGGATTTAAAACAGCAATCAAGAGAAATTGTACCCAGTATTCATGTGTTGCGAGGTGAAAACGAGTTAAAAGGAAATGCAATCCAGGAAAGAAAGATGCATTAGTAGGTAGCGTTGCTAGACCACGGAGGAAATTGTTGCGGGTCTTGGGGTCACAAGGTACGCATCCACTCCTTTCTCGTCTTCAATTTCGTTTCAAGGTTATCGTCTCCGTGGGTCAATTGTTCCCGCAAAATTGATTCGTCGTAATCTACGAGGTTTTCAGGCACTGATACTCCTAGAACAACGTAGTGAAGAACCCGAGCCCTGACATTGCTCAGGAGCTTATGGGCGAAGGCCTTACTTCTGAAGTCGGATAATGCACTTGAGCCAAGGTACCAAAAGCAACGCTTTCAAAGTGATACACAGGATTGCTGGACCATGGGTCCGGTAAGAGGATATAATGATCTTCTGATCCGCGGACGGTTGAACTTAGTAGAATTGAGTACGAAAGTAGCATTTCTGAGCACACTTTGTATTCAATCGCTCGGGATTGGTCTATTTGCATTCATCTGTACCCGTGCGGCCGCAGAGTGAAGTCAAGTATTTGTCCTCTGACAGCCCAACGCAGATAAAGCCCAGCAGCTTGGGTCATTTCGTGGATACTTCCGTGCTGAAAGGAGGGTTGCTGAAAGGAGGGTCTTGCGGCCGTACGCTTGGCCTAGTAAACAAGAGTGCATGCGGCAACCTGCATATTTAATCTGTAAATCGGCTGCATTCATCAGAAGACATGCAATGTCATTTAAGACTGCTTTCGCAATCGAGATTTCGTGGCAGTTATTATCGAAGGAATTCGACTGTAGTGTATGACTCAGAAGAGGCGCTTAAAAGTCTCGAGAAACCCTGGGCTACCTAGACTGCAGTGAGAAAAAGCAGGAGATAAATGCGGTCCGCATAAACCTGAAACGTTCTTTCTTTATATGATCAAGCGTCATTTTGGACCTCGGAACTGCTTCGACTCTCAACTGTCTCCCCTTCATTTTGCTCGACCTTTCTCCCTAAATCTCTCTACCATTCTCCATTTCCACCAACGTTTCACCTTCGTCTTTAGAACGGGCGACGAGGAATTTTTCTTCGCATACCCCACCAGAAGGTCGCAGGAATAATTCAATTCTGGGGTAAATCAATCACTATGACCACAGCAAAGTACGGCATGGTCCTTCACGCTGGGACACGCGATACTTGGAATGGCGATGATTTCGATCAGCAAGAGGTCGAAATGATCCTGAAGGACATAGCCAGAATCGCAAGGGTACAGCTTCTCTCCGGCGCAAAAGCTCTTGATGTCGTCCAAGGGATTGTAACGGCCCTCGAAGACTACCCTTTCTTCAATGCGGGTAGAGGAGCCGTACTCAATGAAGATGGTGAACATGAGGTAAATCCAGACCCTTCAATATTTTGTTTTCCTTAACTCTTTACGTTTGTTAATACCAGTGCACTCTTAGCTGGAGGCAGCTATTGCGGACGGAGCCTCGGGAGCTTATGGCGCGGTAGGGGCTACTCGAAATGTTGAGAACCCTGTCCAGGCTGCTCGTGCAGTCATGGAAAAAGGGCGACAATCCTTCCTTGTTGGCCCTTCAGCAGATGCATTCGCTCGCCAATCGGGAGTCAGAATGGTCTCGAATACCTACTTTACTACTACCATGCAGAAAACCCGCTGGGAAGCCCAAGTACGCAAATCACATGAGCCCTCTGACAGTCTCGAGACTGTCGGAGCCGTTGTACTTGATATCCACGGAGACCTTGCTGCTGCCAGCTCCACCGGCGGTCTGATTGGCAAGATGAAAGGAAGCGTTGGAGACACGGCTATCATCGGAGCAGGTCTTTTTGTGGACCAAGATGTAGCTATAGTTTGGTTAGTCCTCAGGGCATAAAATCCTAATGTTTGTATACCAAGCTTACCGATACTCATCTACAGCAGCGGTACAAGAGAAGACCTTCTGCATGACAGTATTGCTAGCAAAGCTGCTGTCTCAACTAAAACCGCGTCACTCAATGAGACTATCGCCCATTTCATCCTCAACAAGGCCGAGAAAACGCCCTCCGCCTGTGCTATCATTGCTATCGATTCTTCGGGCCATATTGCTATTGAATCTAGTGGACGCATCTTTCCGACGGCGACTTGTACATCATCTTCTTCGACATCGACGGTTCTGTCGACCACCATCCCTCTCCTAAAGCAACATGTTATCTATCAGGACACCCTTGTGGTTGCTGGATTGACCCGCTATCCGATAACTCCCGGGCACGCTGTTATCGCTTGCCATGGAGTCAACGAATTTATGTCGCTATCACCACCCATATTCCTGAAAGTCATGCATATTGCGCGTCAAATCTCTGCAACTCTAGTATCTGCTATGCCGACTCACCGTTGTGGCTTGACTTGTGATGGTACTGGTGTTATCTCTCTTATTCCTCTACATGGCCTCAGTAAGGAATGGGAGGCAGTCATTTATACTGAAGAGGAGTACAACTCTAGCTTTCCTGGCTATCACACCTCAAAGGAAGGGCCTAAGATGGCAGACGCCTTTCTTGAACAAACACGTTCTCGAATTGCCGCAATCACGGGGATTAAGCAACCTTTCAACAATCATTTCACTGGCGATGCGTCAGACCAGAACCTCTTTGCCCGAATCATTCGCGGCGAGGTACCACAATGGCGTATCTGGGAGGATGAATCACACGTTGCGTTCTTGACGCCGTTTGGAAATACTCCAGGGTACACTGTCCTTGTTCCACGCAAGCATCTCAGCAGTGATATCTTCGCACTTGAAGACATCGATTTCACAGAAATTGTTCAAGCTGCGCATAAGGTCGCCCAACACCTTAAGGAAGCCTTCTGCGCCAAGCGTTGCGGCATCTTCTTTGAGGGTTTCGCGATTGACTATGCTCATGTCAAATTGATCCCTGTGCATGATCGATTCACACCTCAGGGGAAGCTTTTCACCCCTATTGCTCCGCCTGCACCTTTCAAGAAAGCCTACGAAGGATTTCTCACAACGCAGTTCGGGCCACTTGCGTCTGACCTTGGACTATTAGCAGACAGTGCGAAGCAGTTGCGTGAGCTCCACATCGATCGAACTGGGGTGATGGTACCCAAGACATGACAGTAACCCAGCACGCAATCTCTGAAAGATTTGTAGAATCTTTGATATACCGCGTGTTCAGTCTCCAGGTCAAATTCTTCCGTGGGTACCCATAAGTCATTTTAGCGCCATAAGTCACGAGAGACACACAGACCATGTAGCACTCTTCAGCCAAAAATGCATCTCTAGCTTTTCCTTCCTTAATTGAACATGCTTATCGCGTACATCTGAACCAACTTACTAAGGTCAACGTAAGAGCTGGTCGACGCAGCTGCGTCTGTCGTATACAAATCTTATGTTTATCCGCGTACAAGCGCTCGAGTGTAATCGCGCGTCTCACTGAGTTTAGCTAAGGTACTTTATACTTACTTTATCTCCGAAAGTCTAATGTGACTTTCGGCAGCAGCAGCCAAAGGGAGTGTTTCATCCCAATACCCAAGACACTACAACATCACTCCTCACCTGCCCACTTCTTTAGATGAGCTCTTTTTACAAGAGGAGCATTCATAAGAAGAGCATCTCAAGCTACTAATTGCTTACCTTGTACCGAAGAGGGTGTCTGATATATGTTGTACCATTTGGTCATCCCATGATACAAAATTCCGCCTTTTGACGTCACCCACACCGTATGGTGCTTGTCTCTTCCAGTATTCTACAAATACTCCACCTTCGTCTGCACACCTTACGAGGCAAGGTATTCGTGCCAACTCAAAGTCTGCGGAAAATGACGTCCGTTGTAAATCCACCACGTGATCCCAACACGCTTTCAAATTACAACAACTTCCTCACAACACACACTACAGTCAACTTCAAGATTGACTTTGAGGAGAAGAAGATTGGCGGAAATGTCGCACTGACCCTCAAGTCGATTACTAATGCCGCAGCGAAGGAAATTCTGCTCGATACTAGCTTCCTTACCGTAAAGGATGTGGTCTTGAATGGGAAGTCTCCGAAATGGGACTTGTTACCGAGGTTCGAGCCCTATGGATCGGCTTTGCGCATCATCCTGGAAGATGGCGTCCAAAATGGAAAGAGTGTGCAACTCGAGATGACAACCGAGACGACTAAGGATTGCACTGCAATTCAGTGGCTCACACCAGCCCAGACAAGAAGTGAGCATCCTTACATGTTCACTCAATGCCAAGCCATTCATACAAGGTCTGTGTTTCCCTGCCAAGATACCCCTGATGTCAAGGGAACTGTGACGTTCAACATTGAGTCTCCCTTGCCCGTCATTGCCAGTGGGATTGCGACTGGCGTCAAAGACGTTGGTAAGAAATCCGACGGCACGAACGCCAGCAAGTTCTACACTTTCGAGCAGAATATTCCTATTCCGAGCTATCTGTTCGCTTTAGCCAGCGGCGATATCGCTAAAGCACCTATCGGACCTCGTAGCGTAGTAGCCACTGGGCCCAATGAATTGAAGGCAGCACAATGGGAGCTTGAAGAAAGCACGGAAAGATACATTGAAACTGTCGAAGTCTGTACCGCGCTCCACAACGTTGTTAGTATTGCACTGATGCAGTACCCAGAAAATTGTCTTTCCGTATCAATGGACTGAGTATAACGTGCTTGTCCTGCCACCAAGCTTTCCCTACGGAGGAATGGAGAATCCTGTTTATACCTACGCTACCCCAACAATGATCTCTGGTGACCGAGAGAACGTCGACGTAATTGCGCATGAACTCTCACATTCCTATAGCGGTAATTTGGTTTCCAACGCCAGCTGGGAACACTTCTGGCTGAACGAGGGCTGGACGACGTATCTTGAACGCAGACTACAAGCCGCCATTCACGGCGAACCTCACAGAGACTTCTCCGCAATTATTGGATGGAAGGCTCTTCAAGACTCTGTAAAGCAGTTCGGGGACTCGCACGAATTCACAAAAATGGTCGTCGACCTCAAGGGCAAAGACCCAGATGACGCTTTCTCGAGCGTACCTTACGAGAAGGGCTACACGTTCCTTTCGTACCTTGAAGCGCAAGTTACAAAAGACAAATGGAACAAGTATATACCCCATTACTTCACTACGTTTGCCCGCCACTCTCTAGATTCCTACGACTTCAAGGCAAACCTACTGTCTTTCTTCGCATCCGACACGACGGCCTCTGAAGCGCTTAACAATGTGGATTGGGACTCTTGGTTCTACGCTCCAGGTTTACCTCCGAAACCCAACTTTGACACTTCCCTTGTCGACGTTTGCTACGGTCTTGCCTCAAAGTGGGAGACAGGTAGTTTTGAACCCAAGCAGGAAGACATCAAAGGCTGGTCGGCAAATCAAATAGTGGTGTTCCTGGATACCTTGCTATCATTCGCAAAACCTCTGGAGAAGCGAGCTTTGCAAACGATGGGGACAACTTATGGCTTTAGTGAAAGCCAGAACGTTGAAGTTGTCTCGCGGTATTTCCAAGCAGCACTGAAAGCAAGAGATGAGACGGTGTACAAGTCAACAGCAGAATTGCTGGGCAACGTAGGCAGGATGAAATTTGTACGGCCGTTGTAAGCGACCACATATGATCTTGCCCCAGAGAAGAAGCTAATATGCGCCTACGCATCACAGGTACAGACTGCTCAACGAAGCTGATCGCGCTCTAGCAGTGGAGACTTTTGAGAAGAACAAGGACTTCTATCATCCAATCTGCAGAAACCTGGTTGAGAAAGATCTGTTCGGGAAGGAAGCTAAGTCTTGAATTCGATTATATCCCTTATATATGATGGTGATTAGACAATGAACGGCGAGAAGCTTTCAGGCGCGATCAAATTTGCCCTTCCTTGCCAACAAAATCATGATCCTTACTGCTCCCTTAGCCAACGCTTGACCTCTCTCGCAGAGTTTAGTCATCTTCACTCTACACACCTAATCTTCTTGCCGTCTTTACACAGAACAGAAGCAGAGTGTAACATTCATCCATGAAACGCCACTCTGTCACTAACCTAAAGCTCTTAACTCAGCTGCTTGATATAATCTCAAGGGGGTGTAGGCGATACTTGGAGAAAGATTACAAACCCCCGTGCCCAGATACAATCAAAGCGACATCTCTTGTTCGTCAAACGATGTGATTGCGGTCGTAAGAAGCTAGGGACTAGCATTCGGTGACACAAAGATTATAACTCTAGCATTGAGACCGGGGCGGTTCGGAGGTATGTGCGGCTGTGATGAGGCGGTTATGACTACTGGAGAGAAGGTGTATGGAGGGAAATTGGGGGAGGGGTAGCTTGACAGTGAACGTCTTCATCTCTCATCTCCCTGCCCTCCTTCCCTCTTCTCTTCTCTTCTCCACGCCCTCCCACGCAACCTCCCCCTCCCACTCCCAACATCCCTACATCATACACCAAGTATGAAACCGCGCGCAAATCCATCTGTATTCCACACGGAGAATCCTCATCTCGCCCTTTCCAACCTATAATCTACAAACAACCCCGTATCCTGCGCCGACTCTAGTATTGTCGCAATCCACGGGATCGGCTCCCACCCCGACGACCCCTGGTGTAAAAAGCCGGATGCAGAAGAAGGGACTGGAGAACGCTATATAAACTGGCTCAGTGACCCAGACACGTTGCCAGCAGTGGTGCCGCGAGCCAGGATCATGCGGTACGGATACGAATCACAATGGTCCGGCGACGATGCGATCCGCCAGAAGGCCTCGACCGTGGCTCAACGTCTCCTTCAGAGCCTCCGGCGCAGGAGAAAGGTACAGCGCCTGCCTCTATCAGTGGCTCATTGGCGCACTTACTGTCATGGAGCTAAGGCAAGTGTCAAAGGTAAGTTGGGATAAACACTCAAAGTCTAGGTCCAAGTCTAAGATGTAAGACGAGTACAGAGAGAAAAGAAAGAGAAATTGGAATACTGTAAGAAATCTAGCTTAAGTACTACAAGAAAGGCTATGGCGGCCTTCGGCCGCGCCACAACTAGGATGTATATAGGGCTGGCCTTATAGAACAGTTAGTTGGTCAATCGTTGCTAGCCCTGATTCTCCCTATGGATATGCATGGATATTCGTCATATCTCCAGACATCCTATATGCTGGCTTTGCGCTCGTTACGGAGCTAACAAGTGAAATCGCCTTTCCAGCATTCTGGAAGGCGCTCCGCTTGACATCCTTGATGTCTGTCTTGATGTCATTGTCTACTTCATCAGAGTTATACAGATCACCGGCGTCATCATGATGAGAGAGACTACACCAACGAACTCTGATAGCATTGGCCCAAAAGATAATGTGAAAATTTGGCCAGATGTGCTTGCGGACTGCCACTGGAATGTCATTCATCTCGACGATACGAGCTTTCGGTCCCAAGATGGCAAGGTTTGGATGATCCTTTGGGTACTGATTCTCGTTGGTTATAGGCTGTATGGATATATGATTCTCGCCTCCATCTAGCGATTCATCGGTTCGTCTATAGCATCGTATCGCTGCAGCGCTTGATAGCTCTTGCTGAGTCACAGCAATGGTGTTTCGATAGTTCAACCAGGACCACGAAGGAAATTCGTGGTCACGCTTACGTCCAAGCCCCCCTGACCATAACAGGTGTCCCGAGTTAAGTTAACCGGTGCGTGCCGCATTATTCGAAAATTCCTCGACTACCAGTCTCTGCCCACGGGATATAATCAATTGCTTTGCTCTGGTGCAGGATGTTTTTCTTGAAACCCCATATTCGTAATTTGTAAGCTCTACTTATTCTAGCGATTGCTTCTCAATCTCCATCTCACGCTCCACAATCCATCTTGCTCGAACCAAGCTTTGTAAGTCACCAACCAAAGCATGCCCCCACTCAGAGCTTCTCCCACTCCAGCTCACGCTCCAAAACCTATTTCGAAACCTCAGATTCTCCACCTTCAACCGAAAAGCTCCTCGGGACCCAAACATCCGCATCACCAAATCGCTCCACCACAAGACCCGCGCTCCCAGGGTTTTTCATCCCCCTCTCCAACTGCCTCTCATAACTCACCATACGCAAGCGTTCCGACTCCCTCGGCGTCAACCTCAAATACAATTCCACCCCTACAGCATGAAGTATCAAAGCCAGGAACCCAGCCGTCGCAAAACTCACCTCCAACGCCGCATTATTCGGTCCAGCTGCTCCCGCAAGATGTGCTTTAACGACAACTTGGCCGTCAGGGGCGAATACTCTGTTACTTGGCTGGCAGGCGGGGAACTGAGCGTAGAGTGCCGTGCTGTTATGATAAATGAATGCGAGTTCGGCACAATCCATGACGTCGTAGCGGGTAGCTGCAGGCCAGAGGGATATGATAGCGGCCACTATTGTTTGTATGATTCGGAGAGTGACGATGAAACCGAGGTAGAACCATGTACGAAGCATCCAAGCGCGATGCTGATCTATTTGCAGACGTTTGATATTGAAGACGGCAAGACCGGACGTGCAAGTGGTAACGAGAGTGAGGAAGCCGACGAAGGTTTGCGTAGGCAGATCACCACCCATTGCATGTGTTGAGACCATTATCGCGCCGGCATTACCACAGGTAATTAGGAGGATAATACTGTAGCCGGCGATGCGGTGATAGAGACGAAATGTGTGTCGAATGACGGGGGTGAACTGGAAGACGGCTAGCAAGGCCGCAGGAAGGACAGCGGAGAGATGGATTTTCATGCCGATTTTGTAGCGCTGGGATCTGGAAAAATAATAGCAAGTTCCAGGTGTGCCTGTGGAACCATTTTCAGCGGGGTTGGAGGGGCAGAAACGACCGTAGAAATCTAGGTATTGTAGGCGGGCTAGGACGAATCCGAAGAGGGCGCTGGCGAAGATAAACCCTACAATAGAAGGAAGAGTGAGTATGGGATTTTGACTTGAAAGGGTTAGTGGACGGACAAAGAACGAAATTGTAGCCTTTGGAGTAACCAATGGGATTGTATATTCTTCTCATGCGCCGGACGAACTCATTACGAGGAGGACGACCTGCGACTGCCATGTTCTCGTCTGGAATAAATTGGTGTGACGAAAATGATTAAGCGCTTGTAGATTCAAGGAAAGCCCACGAATCTTTCTGTAGAAATGGACAATGGACATCAATCATCGAAGTAAAGCCTTCTGAGACGAGGTCTTCTTAAACGCAGACACTTCGAACTGTAAAAAAGATAATGGGCATACAAAGGATGAGTTGGCGCCTTATTGCTTAGTTGTGGGTAAACGCTTGCCATACCACACTTAGTATCGGCTAGCATGAAATATGACCGAACGAACAAAGAAAACTCTCCGTCTATTCGCAAAAAGTCTCCGGGTCAAGCGGACAAATTATACACTTATTGGCCCGCAGGGAATCTAGATCTCTGGAAGTGTGGGCATAGTCTGTCAGCATAGTCTTGAAACACACTTTGTCACAGGGATGAAGCCTGCGGTTTCATGGTGGATAATTCTAGCCCAGACCGACATGACCGAGGGAAGCTTATACGAGACAAAGTGCTATATATTTTTTCTACAAGAGTTGTGAAATCCCATATTTTACACCTCAGAATTCGAAAGGTCAGATCTTCATGCATGCCGCCCCGTATGGTGACACTCTAGAGAATCGAATCGATTTGCAGCAATTTGCTATCATAGCAGTCTTTCCACGCACGCTCAATAACAGGGTTAGAAAGACTGTCTGACGATCGTTGTACTCGAACACAGGTAGGCCCTCACACTTGCGGAGAAAGAATCCTCCCTAGAAATGGACTTTTCTTCCCGAGGACCCCGCACAGTTGCAAGACTTGTTGCCACTTTCTCCAATGCCGTCTGTAGCTATACCATTGAAGTTAAAGCCATCAGGAATATCGAAGCCGCTGGTCCAGCTCATAGGTACTATTTGCGGGTCTGGAGCAGGTGGAAACCATCCTGGGAAGGAGTCCGCAGGCCGAAAAAGGCAATCTTCGACCAAATTAGGAGGGCCGAGTGGCTCTATGTCTTGTATCAAGCGTTTCAGGTGCTTTTTCACCATCGGCAAGGTTGAAGTGGTGCGCAGCCTCGGGTATTTGCAAATACGATGGAGCCCCTTCGCTAGCTCCGTCAGCTCATCCCGTCGGGACGCTGACCAGTCCTCCTCTACTTTCGTCTTGGACTTGAGTGAAATGTAGAGTTGATGCAGCGCTCTCCTGCATGTGTCAAGACCTAGTACCAATAAAGAGGATTCAGCAGGACCTGACTCCGTCACCCTGCCGTCCGATGGAGGTCGGCATAAGCTTTCTGCATGATTTTTGAAGGCACCTACAAAGTGAACAATGCCGTCTGAAATTGCGTCTGCGATAATCTCGGTAGTGACCCCGGGGTCTGATCGAGGAAAAAAGAGATGGACGATCAATATCCGATAAGCGGACAGCACGAAGAAATCTGAAGGTCGACCGCCCATTTGTGCCAGAAAGGCATCGATTCCATCAGAAAGGATGGATCTGATACTTTGACATACAAACGAAAAATCACAGGGACGATCGACAAGTTGGCGGAACCGAGGAAGAATCTGAGATTCCCAGCCAGGGACTGGGGAAGTTGCTACAGCCGCCGCTTGACGTGGATAAAGAGCATAAATGTGTCCGATTGTGGAGGCGACATGACTCAAAGGCCACAACTCATGCATTGCCTTTTCCTGCTGTCTAAGCGCCGCTGAGTTGCCAGATCTCTCGTCCAGAATGTAGACTGCGGAAACATTTTTCTCCAGAGGTGGTAATGTGACATTTGTATCAGGTGCTGTCTGGACGTCAAACGAGACGTTCATGTGCATCGCAGCCCACAAGTCCAATGCAAATGTAAGCCAGTACATTCTTTGGCAAAGTTCCAGTTCAACCTTACCAACATCAATACCGTTGATCAAATCAATATCAGTGCGCGGAGTGTCGTCGCAGCGATGCTGGATATCCTTTAATGATATTCGTGCCAATTCTACATAACTGAGTGCTCGGCGGGCATTTGAACCACAGAGCTCATACCAACCAAGGAGTATTAAGGTTTGCACTGTGGAGATGGATGGAGAATCTGCTTTTCGACGACGTAACTGTATGTCGGCCCAGTGAAAGAAGCTATGGCCTTGCGTTGATTCTGCGTCACCGAGCGCCAAACATGCACCACCAAGGACGACTGCGAAGAGGCTTTGATCATGGGTCTCGTTACGGTAGCTGTGAAGAAGCAAAGTCTTTGATACAAGGAACGACAACGGGTGGTGAAAGACCCACAGCTCGATCATTTGACACAATTGATGGTCGCTATACTTGAGCAATGACTCTGGCTCTGTATCATTCTCAAACATGGTAGAGGTTTCGTCTAGGGTAAGGAGATTGGAGACAAAATCCGTAGAGGTATCTTCCCGCTGAAAAGACCCCAGAGAACCAAAGCGCTTCGACACCAGTTCGACCAGATCTTGACTTAGGCTCAAGAGTGGTGAGTTTGGGGAGGATGACCCGAACCCGGCGTCAAAACAGGAACCCTTCCTTGTATCTGATATCTTGTGGTGGCCGACTGGATATTGCAAATCGTATTCCGACACCGGCGATGAGCCAGCTGGCTCAGCTGTCTGTACCGGCCTGACGTCTTCTTGAAACTTGTGGCGAAAGATGTCTTCCAGCGCTGTAGCGACAAGACGATCCTTTATGTCACTGGGTGTTTGAGCAGTATTGGAGAAGTCTATTTTCGCAGGAGTAGGCCAGTGCCCGGATGACAGTTGATGCAGTGGGAAGTGTATCAAGCTGGAGAGTGTGGCTTCATCGTCATAAGTCTGGTCTCGAGGAGAACTTGGCAATGATGCAGTACCAAGCTCTTTTTGCAAAGCTCCTTTGAGGGATGCCGAAGCCGACTTGGAACCTCTAGGCCGCCCTTTGGAAGCCTCTCTGCCATAAACACAGTCCATATTACGAGCGCGACATGCCGTACACACTTGGCCTCCAGAACACCGGATCTTACGCGAGCGACAGAAGTAACAGCTCTTCCTGATGGGTGCCGACATAGTGGGACTCCAAGTCAGTCTGGTCTGTCATTGATAAAGAGTAAAGGTCTAAAGAGCAAGAAGCTAGCACAGAGTTCAGTAGTACTCTGGCAAGACAGAGGTCGTGGATTGGAGGTAATTCTAGAGAAGCATGTGTGAATCGACGCAAGGCTCATAATGGTACGGCACATCAAACATTGAGCTCACTGCAGTGCACCCTCTGTACGGTTTAGCTTTAAGCTGTTAGCTAATGCGGTCCAGATGGTGTGCAATAGTCACCCACGCCCTATTGGATATCGGAGATATGCGGTGACATCTGACTCAGCAGATCCTTCACACTATTGAAGCAGTCACATCCGTTTTCAAAGCATTGTCTTGGAGTACCGCAACTTTGACCTAAATTGGAGAACATCCCTCACACCCTTGACTGTAAAAGTAGTCGAATCAATTTCCATAGCATTGTCTGAGCACCGCAACTATAACCTAAATTGAAGATAATCCTCCACACCCTCGACTATAAAAGTAGTCGAATCAATTTTTATAGCATTTTCTAAATACCGTAACTATAACCTAAATCGGAGACAATCCTCCACACCCTCAACTGTAAAAGTAGTCGAATCAATTTTTATAGCATTATCTAAATACCGTAACTATAACCTAAATTGGAGACAATCATCCACACCCTCAACTGTAAAAGTAGTCGAATCAATTTTCATAGCATTGTCTGAGCACCGCAACTATAACCTAAATTGGAGACAATCCTCCACACCCTCGACTGTGAAAGAGTCAAATCCGGATTATGTAGGATTGTCATAGAGCACCGCAACTTTTACCTGCATTGGAGAAAATCCTCCATACCCTCGACTGTGAAAGAGTCGAATCCGGATTATGTAGGATTGTCATAGAGCACCGCAACTTTTACCTGCATTGGAGAAAATCCTCCATACCCTTGACTGTGAAAGTAGCCGAATCCGTCTTATGTAAGATTGCCTTAGTGCACAGCAACTTTGATTTGCACTGAAGAGAATCTCTCGTAATCTTGACTATTTGAGCAACAGGATCCGTTTCCTGTAGCATTGAGCATATCGAAAAAGTGTCTCAGCACCTTTGCATATATTCGCAGACTGATGGCCCGAAGAGGTCCTCCGTGAAGCACAAAGAGTGAGCGAGTTTGATTTAGCAATGAGGATAATGCACAGATAGAGATCTTCGTCTACTTAAGTGTATACTTGATAGGTGTCCCGGAGCTCTTTCTTAGCGACACTAACCGATCTTTGGGTGTGATCATGTATGAATTTGGGGGAGAGGGGTGTATGGAAAAGGGGTGTACAGGTATACGAGCAGGATGGCGCAAAAGTGGATAAGGCTGAGCTCGGCAAGGTAAGCCAATGTACCTTAAAGCACGGCACGCACGGTACGGTAAACTAAGGTGATCTAGTCGTACCGCTAGACTAGATGAAGTTAGACCAATCTTCCTCAGGAAAAAACGTGCTGGTTCTGCAATAAAAATCCTACACTGTAAAGGTCTACCCGAAAACCTGACGGGCTACTGCATGTTTTGTAATCGAGACTGACGTGGAGAGATCACGGCATTAATGTGCCTCGGAAATACCACCGACAGATCAAACAAGGAGCTACATTGCATGGACTGCGCCGGCCATACGACATCTCTAGGCGGTGAGACGGAATAGGAAATACGAGTCAGCACGGGATGAACGAGTGAACGTATCAAGGCCATGGCAATACTTCTGATTAGGCCGGGTTGCTTACATCCTGTCCTCGAGTGACGACTACTATTATCAATTCATTTTAACACCTGCCTGAGTCCAGCCCAGAGTCTCCGAAGTCCCGTCATCGGTGGGTCGGCAGGATAGGTAAGCATGAGACATTGTGGGCGACTATAGTGGCGATCAGCAAGATTAGTCTCGTTCGGACCTGGACATCTATCGCCGTTGCCGGTTATCAACAGCCTTGCGTCTGTAGCTAGGCTGATCTTCACGTGCGGCTTTGCATTACCCATATGCATGACGCCTTCCTGCCGGCGTGGTCCACTGGGATGATTTGAACCACGAATCTTCAAACTGCAACGCTCATGCTACGCCTCCTGCAGATTTTGTTCGGCCCGCTTTAAGCTGCTCGCGTTTCCACGCCAATCCAAATTTCGGCATGAAGGAAATGAAGGAAGCTTTCCGATTCAATAGATAGAGACATATCGATGCGGCTTTTGGTGTATCTCTCTCGGATACTCAAGTTCCGTATCCTAGAATCTCTGGCATTTCAAGCGTTGCGAAATACATAATAAGAGCAGTCCTGATGATTGCTCCGGTCTTCGGTTGGGAGACAGTGTGTGTTCGTCACATTCGCGAAGCGCTTTGACGCCACGCAAGGATTTCCATTTACTTACTTATTGATCATTAGTCTGATTCTCACATGGAATCTCTTGACGAGGTTGCGTCGCACAACTCCCAATATTTGACCGTCTTACACAGCTGAGAAGTGCGAGTACATAATCTACGGAGCATTCTTTGCCGATCGATGGACTACGGAGCATTTTTGGCTCTTGGAGTAGACATCGCGCTCAGTATCTATTCAGTTTAGTCTTCTTTGTAAATTATGTCCGCACTATTTTCGTGCAACGTTTCTGACTTTGTGTCCGTCGGTCACTCCAATTATTATGCTATCATTGAAGCTTGTCAAATTGTCGAGGGGTGAGCTTACGGTCTTTCTCCGTTTGAATGAGCTGCAGCGGTACCTATTTCCGTTTCGATCCCTTGTATCTGCTCACATTGGAATGCTTCTGGCTCTTTACGCCGCTCCGTCGTTTCACGGAGTGATATTGAAATGGTGTTTCCCAGATTTCTCAGCCAGGAGACCCCCGAGCAGTACCTATATACGCGCGTTGCTTCTACCGCTATATAAAAGCTAAAAAACGAGCATAAAACTGGTAGTCTTTTTCAAAGCTACAACACGTTTCCCCCAGCATGGAAAACCACCTGATGTCCAAAGAAAAGATGGCAGCATACTCATCTTCCTTAACCAGTGATGACACCGCTGGGTCACCATCTCCCAGTGTTCTAGAGTCTACCGATTCTTCGCTCGATACTACCAGTGATGAGTCCATGGCGGGACTAGCAGTGGCAGATCCTTCAGTCGTCGTTGGCATGGCTTGCCGCGTTCCAGGTGCTACTAACACCAGCCAGCTATGGGAAATGCTGGCCGAACAGCGGGATTTGCAGAAGAAGATGCCCCAAGATCGATTCAACGTCGATGCTTACTACCATCCCCAAGGTACAAACAAAGGAACAGTAAGTACAGCTACCTCTTTTTTCTCTAGGTATATATACTCACATTTTCAGACTAACGCCAGATACGGATATTTTCTCGACCAAGGACTTGATCTTTTTGACAATGAGTTCTTCCGTATTTCTGGCAAAGAAGCCGAGTCCATGGATCCTCAGCAGCGCCTGTTATTAGAGGTTGTCTATGAGGCTCTGGAGAATGGTAAGTCTCTAACAGTAAGACAATTACATACTCCCGCTTATTTGTCGCTCGTCAGCCGGTATCACTCTTGATGAGATTCGCGGAACTCAGACCTCGGTCTTTTGCGGTTCTTTCTCTAACGATTACAATGCTATGATGACAAAAGATCTGGCCCAATATCCCAAATATGCAGTCACAGGCGTCGGGAACGCTATATTATCAAATCGGATTTCGTACTTTTACGATCTTCATGGGCCAAGTTTGACTATCGATACAGCTTGCTCCTCCTCGCTTGTCTGTTTGCACTTTGGGAACAAATCACTTCAAGACCGCGAATCAGATATCTCAATTGTGGCAGGGTCAGCTCTTCATTTCGATCCGAACATTTTCATGACAATGACTGACTTTGGAATGCTATCGAGCGACGGCCGCTGCCGCACGTTTGATGCTGACGGCAGTGGGTACGTTCGTGGAGAAGGTGTTTGCGCTGTAATCTTGAAAAGAAAAAGTCGTGCAGAATTCGATGGAGACAGGATTCGGTCAGTAATTCGCGCGAGTGGTTCCAACCATGATGGCTCGAAAGATGGGCTTATGCTGCCAAACGAAAAAGCCCAAGAACAGCTTATACGTCATACGTACAAGAAGGCAGGACTCTTGACCGCTGATACTGACTACTTCGAAGTAAGACCAACAAGGTACCTTGCACCTTCAAGTTTGCGTAGCTGATGTCCATAGGCACATGGTACGGGTACCAAAGCAGGTGATCCGCGAGAAGCTGGAGCCATAGGCAAAGTCTTCGCCCCTGGTAGACAGCATTCATTGTTTGTCGGCTCAATCAAATCGAATATAGGGCACCTCGAGGGAGCTTCGGGCTTGATTGGCATTATCAAGGCAACTATGAGTATTGAAAATGCCAAAATCTTACCAAACATGCACTTCAATACCCCAAACCCAGGGATAGATTTCCAAAATCTTAAGATTAAAGTGCCAACAGAGCTTACAGACTGGTACAACGCAAGCGGTGTGCGGCGTGCTAGTGTCAACTCATTCGGCTATGGAGGCCAGAACGCACACGTTGTACTGGAGAACTATCGACCAAGGCCGTTGGTCGCAAATCAAGAAGCAAAACAGGCTCTGACAGAGAATGTCGATGAAAGGCCTTTCCTGATACCGTTGACTTCACATACGGAAAAGGCCGGCAAGCTCCTTGTCTTGTCTACCAGCGAGTTCATTCAACAAAAGCCCAACTTAAAGGCTTACGATCTAGCTTACAGCATGAGCGTAAAACGTTCAATGCATCAATGCCGCTCATTTTCAATCGGACATGACCAACAATCTATTCTTCACGACCTCGCCGAACCAAGACCTACCGCCAAGTGGAACAGAATCCTCCAGGGCAGGCCGAAAGTCGGATTCGTTTTCACTGGACAAGGAGCGCAGTGGCACGCTATGGGCAGGCAGCTCATAGAACATTCGCAGCTATTCAAACAAACGCTAGAAAGATGTGACGCCTCGCTCCAGCGTCTTTCGGACTCACCAGATTGGTCTTGCATTGACGAACTTTGCAGGCCTCCAGAGGAATCTCGGCTATCACAGAGCCGCTTTTCTCAACCTATCTGCGCTGCTCTACAATTAGGCATCGTTGAACTTCTTCGGGCTTGGCGTATAACACCCTCAGCCGTGGTTGGACACTCATCTGGCGAAATCGTCGCAGCGTACTGCGCAGGTGTCCTTTCTTTCGAGAATGCCATCATTTGCGCATACTATAGAGGGCTTTACATGTCCAAAGCAGTAGGCATAGCTGCTCTCGCCCGAGGTGCAATGATGGCTGTAGGCCTCACTGAAACCGAGGGGAAAGCAGAGCTCAAAGCGTACGAAGATCGTATCAGTCTGGCAGCCATCAACAGTCCCTCTAGCTTGACGTTCTCGGGAGATGAGGATGCTATTCTTGAATTGAAACGAAAACTTGAGAAAAGAAAGGTTTTTGCGCGTCGGCTCAAAGTCGAACAAGCTTTCCACTCCCATCACATGCAACCACTTGCACCTGCCTTCGAGCAAGCCTTGTCCCATGTCGTCGATTTTCAGTGTCATCCTGCCAAGATTCGGTTCTATTCCAGTGTTACGGCACGTGATGCAAGGGCGAGGAAGATGAACGCTGAATATTGGGCTATGAACATGACTGGAACTGTGATGTTCTCTGATGCCCTAACAGGCATACTCGTGAATGAAAACGATGAACAGGATATCGATGTTCTCGTTGAGATAGGTGCCCATCCAGCTCTGAAAGCTCCTTCAAACGAAGTCTTGAGTTCGCTGAAGTTGAAGGTTCCTTATGTCGCCTCATTGACGAGGGAAGCTCCAGCCTTTGAAAGTCTTCTAGCGACAGCCGGACAACTGTTCGCACTGGGCTACCCAGTAGACCTCGCCGCTGTCAACAGCAACTTTAATGTTGATGCTGATGGCACGTTCTCGCAAAAAACGCTTGGACGAATGCTTCAAGACATTCCAACTTATAGGTGGGATTGGGGCAAATTTTGGGCAGAAACACGTCAGATACGAGAACAAAGGCTTAGAAAACATCGTCATTCTCTTCTAGGTTTCCCCACTCCAGGGGGTTTAGAAAAACATCCGCGATGGCGAAATTATCTTCGTCTCAGTGAAATCCCATGGTTAGCACAACATATTGTGGATGGCAAAATAGTGTTCCCAGCCGCAGGCTATATAAGCATGGCAATCGAAGCTATAACCAGTTTGGCTCCAGCTTTCAAAAATGTCCGTCTTCGTGACGTAGTATTTAAGGCTGTTTTGACACTGTCCTCTTCTGATGCTGGGACAGAAGTCATCACAGAGCTTCAACCTGTCGCGACATCCGCCAAGTCCACTTCGAGCACCTGGTTCCGATTTGTCGTTTGTTCTTTCGACGAGAAATACAAGAGCTTCGAGCACTGTCATGGACTTATATGCACAGAACAGGGCGATGCTCTTCCAGTGCGTACTATGGATGAAGCGTCGGATGGGTTTGTGCAACTCCAAAAGACCACCAACAGAAGCAGGTCTAGCCTGCCTTACTATGGGCAGCTGCAAAAGATGGGCCTAATGTATGGAGAGAATTTTCGGCTCCTCTCAGGCGATGTCGAGAGTGGACCGGGATTTGCCATAGCACCACTCACGTTCCGGCCCGTTGATGTTGTTGCGACCCCGGCCGATGCTTGCGTACTACACCCAACATGCCTGGATGCTGCATTCCATGTCATTTTCGCGGCAATAGAGACCACCCAAAACGCAAAACCTCTGGATGAAGCTTTCGTCCCAACGTTTGTGCGATCCATGACAGTATCTGGTTTGCTGAGTGGCAAGAAGCATGAACCCGAAGAGCAAAGATTCTGGGTCAAATCTGAGACGAGACTTCCTGGATCCCGTGTTGCTATCAATCGCCTTTCTCTGCAGTCTGATCGCTCTAATGACGTGTTGGTCGATATGCAAGGCTTCGAAGTGACAGCGCTCGGTAATGGTTCAGATGTCGAAGGCTCAAAACGATCATTATTCTTTCGCATCCGGTGGCTACCTGCCTTTGATAGACTTGGGGAGAGTAGCTACTTAAGCTCTTTCAACAGTATTGCGGACGCAATGGATGTTTTCGCTCATCAATTCCCTAATACTCAAATTCTCCACCTTACTTCCAACTTGGACACAACGAGGGAGCTTCTACGCTTTCTAGGAGGATCACAGGGCGAGCGCCGCCGATTCAATAAAATTACGCCGTACTCATGTTCATCAAACCTCGGTTCAATGAAGGACTCTCTTGTTAATTGGGGGGACCTTGTAAACTTTGAAGTGCCCAAAGACGGCAACTATGATGTCGTTGTCATCAGCGAGCCAGTCGATTACGATATTACACCATTCCTCAAGGTAGACGGATTCGTGATTACGGACAATGCTACTTGGGACTCTCAAGCTTTGCTTGAGGTCTTCAAGGACGGAGCGTACAGTTCTTACAGGAATAGGGCCAGTGCTCAAACACCTGAGGAAGAATTGACTTTGCTTGTCTCTACTGCTTGCACGACCACTACCCAAGCAATGGTGTCCGCCATCAGAGACCTTTACAAAGGCATAGTCAGAACCATGCCTATCACGGACGTCGCCAAAGCCCCTCTGTCGAGCCGCAACATCATATCACTTGTCGGTCTTGACCAGGATCCATTCTTCGAGGGATCTGCAGACAGTTCAATCATGTTTGACGTCGTTCAGAAGCTTCTCCAGTGTCATGGCAACACTATAATATGGCTCTTGAGAGGCGCTACCGACGAGAGCCCAAATCCTGCACAGGCTATGGTTCTGGGTTTGGCCCGGACCGTTCGAAGTGAAAATGAAGATGTCAAGTTCATTACTTTGGATATTCCCAAGGACCATGATATAGCGAATACCAGTCTGCATGCTGTGGAAATATTGAATGGTCCCCTTACTGAAGATGAATTTGCAGTGCGAAATGGCTCTCTTTTCATCCCACGGGTGGAAGTCGATGACAGCCTGAACAGGAAACTGCCCAATGGAGGACATAGACAACCACGGTTCGAACCTTTCAAACAAGATCGAAACCTTGCTCTAAAAATTGGAAAGGTTGGCTTGCTGGATACGCTGGTCTTCGAAGATGATGAAGGTACCATTGGATCGCAGATTGGAGACGAAGACGTTGAGGTAGAAGTCAAGGCATCCGCGTTGAACTTCAGGGATCTTGCGGCTTCTATCGGTATTATTGATGATTATAGACTGGGTGACGAATGCTCTGGGATCATCACGCGCACTGGACGCAATGTAAAAGAAGCCGATTTCCGGCCTGGAGACCGCGTGCTAGCCTGTATGCCAGGGCAGGGTGCCCATCGGTCCATTGTTCGCAACCCTGCCTTACTTTGCCACAAGATAGGATCGATGGATTTCGTGACCGCAACATCCTTTGAAGGAGTATTCACTACTGCGTACTACTCCTTGGTCGATACTGCACGCCTGCAGAAAGGAGAATATTGTCTTGTCCACGCAGCAGCGGGCGGTGTCGGGCAGATGGCGGTTCAACTTGCACAAATGATAGGGGCGCATGTCATTGCTACGGTGGGATCTCAAAGTAAACGCGAGTTCCTGAAAGCAAAATTCTCGCTAACAGATGAGATGATCTTCTCCTCTCGTGATTCTTCCTTTGTTGAGGGTGTTCTGAAAGTGACTAATGGACGGGGCTGTGATGTGGCGCTCAACAGTCTAGCTGGAGAACTGCTCCATGCTACGTGGTCATGTATGGCTCCATTTGGTCGACTTATTGAGATTGGTAAGAGAGACATTCATGAGAACACCAAACTTGATATGGATCCGTTCCGTAAGAACATCACTTACGCTTCTGTCGATCTTATTACATTGTTCAACCTCAACAAAAGGCTTTTATCCCGGATTATTCGCGACTGCTATAAGCTGATTGAAGACGGCTCGATTCAAATTCCGGGCCCCATCACTGAGGTATCCTACGCTGAGGTCCAAAAAGGATTTCGGTTGCTGCAGATGGGCAAGCATTTCGGTAAGGTTGTCCTAGTTCCAGGAGACAATGATTTGGTGCCAGTCCTACCAGCTTCGTACCGCAGCGGAAATCTCTTTAAATCGCATAAAATCTACTTGCTCGTTGGAGGGCTTGGTGGAATCGGGCGTACTTTGGCTGAATGGATGTTTCGTAAGGGAGCAAGGAATCTGGCGTTCCTATCACGATCAGGCACTGAACGTAACGACGCAAAAGCTACCATCGACTGGTTAGAGGCCAGAAGCGTACACGTGTCCGTCTTCGCGGGAGATGTCGCAGATTCAAATGTGGTGAAGAATTGTGTCCAATCATTGGGTGGTAGCCTCGCTGGAATCTTTCAGGCTGCTATGGTGCTCCGGGACACACTGTTTGCAGACATGACTTTCGATCAGTGGCAAGACTGTGTGGCACCTAAAGTTCGAGGAACCCATAACTTACATGAAGCCACGAGAAACAAGAATCTCGATTTCTTCGTCTGTTTCTCGTCAGGTGCTGCGATTGTCGGCTCGAAAGGCCAGGCTAATTATGCCGCTGCGAATTGTTATATGGATGCCTTGATGAATCATCGTCGGCGACTGGGACTTGCAGGGACGACCATGAATGTTGGTGCTGTGAGTGGGATCGGTGCTGTAGCCGAGAACAGTGATCTTCAAAGGACCATGGAGCGATTGGGCTACGAACTCATCAATGAAGACGAGCTGTTCTACCAGATCGAAGAAGCAATATCGTCTCCCAGTCTACTGCAGATGAAAAGCCGAGGTTTCGACGATCATCAGATCATTACCGGTATCAACATGCGGACCAAAGATCTTTATTGGACTACGAAACCCATTTTTAGGAACCTTTATGGCAACCTTGATCTTGGAAATAGCGCAACGGGTGGCTCAGGCGCCGCCAGCTTGACTGTGTCTCTACTGAACACGACAGATAATCAGGAGAGAATCAAAATCCTAATGGCTGCTTTTATTGAAAAGGTTGCCAGTGTCTTGGCTGTTCCTGCTTCAACGATACAAGCTGGAAATCCGCTCTCTGCGTATGGGTTGGATTCCATTGTAGCCGTCGAATTCCGGAAGTGGTTCTCCAACACCGTAGCCGTCGAAGTGGCTCTCTTCGATATTCTAGGTGCAAAGTCCATCGAAGCTCTAATCGCCAAAGCCATTGGCGAGATGACCCTGGTTTCTACCGAAGATGGGAGTAGGGATTCGAAAACGACCATAACAAATGCCTCACCATTAGAGATCAATGGTGGTAAAGCTGTCAAGCAATCGCTGGCAGAGGAGCTCAAGGGTATACAAAAACCCGCCAAAATACCAATGTCAACCTTCCAACACAGAATTTGGTTCCTTCATAACGTCCTTGAACATCCGAGTGCACTGAACTTTGTCATCACAGCACAAATCAAAGGTCATCCAGATCTTTCCATGCTGCAGCGAGCGCTCACAGAACTCTCCCAACGCAATGACATCCTTCGCACATACTACTTCGAGGGCGATAGATTTTCAGAACAAGCAGTCTTGGAAAAATTTCATGCGCATATTCAGTTTATCGACCTTTCCGGTGACTCCCAGCCAAATCTCAAGCTTCAAAAGCACATTCGAGACAAGAGAAGTGTACCCATGGACATCGAAAATGGGGAGGTTATAACGTTTGCCTTAGTGAAAATGGCTGACGCGATGTATACTACAGTCCTTGTTTGTCATCACATCGCACTTGATAATGGTAGTACACTATCCTTCATGGAACAGTTCACAGCCTTGTACGATGCTTTGGTACAGGAAAAGAGTCTTTCACTCGTTGCAGCCCCAAAAGTCACTTACTCCGAGTTCACTCTGTGGTATCAACAAAAAATGCAATCGGAAAACCTGAGAGGAGACACGAGATGGTGGGCAGAGAACTTCAACGGTTCTCTCGGTGTCAGTCGGCTGCTACCCTTCGCAAGGTTTCAACGTCCTTTGAAGCGAAGCAGCATGAGGTCTATCCTGAAGGAAACGCTCGACCTCTCGTTGCTAAAGCGCCTGAAAAGAGTTTGTGCTAGACTGAACGCGACTCCCTTTCACTTTCTACTAACGGCTTTCCGCGCGTTCATATATCGCTACACCCAGGAGGACGACCTGACCATCCTTATGATCGATGGAAACCGTCCTCACCCTGACTTAGAAAATATCCTTGGCTTTTTCGTCAACATGATCCCCCTCCGTTGTCACAACAGTTGCGACACGAGCTTCGAAGATCTTGTTGGTGATATCAAACACGTGGTCCTCGACGCTTTAGCCCACAGTCAGGTTTCCTTTGAAACAATCGTTGCAGCTGTCAAAGCGGAAGTGAATCCGAGTCATTTCCCAGTTGGTCAAATCGCCTTCAATTATCAAATGTATGGGAAACCTCCGATGTATAAGACTAGCGACTTCACCATCGAGGATGTCCTTGCTGAGGATATTCCAACAGCATGCGAAATGCAACTGGAAGCGCTTGAGGATCCGCAATCTGGAATCAAGCTGCGCCTCGAATACGACTCTTTCCTATATGAAGCGGGCGACATGGAAAGATTTTTCGAAAACTTTTCCACGTTCGTCATAAGCGTCATCAGAGATCATCGTCAGCCGGTCGACGAGATCGAGATGTGTGGTTCCAAAGAGCTGGATTACCTCAGATCTGAATGTTGGGGAGTGGAGTTCAAAGAGAATGCTTGGAATGATCAGTCAGTCATCGATAGGGTCACGGAAATCGCCGACAAATATCCGGAGAAGGCTGCCATCTCGACATCCGACGGCGAGACCATCAGCTATGCAGACCTTCTCTCCAAAGCTCAGAGAATTGCCTTTTCTCTTCGAGATTCCGGCACGTCCCCTGGTCAATTTGTAGGAATCATGTGCCAGCCTGGAATACACATGGTTGCGGCCATGATGGGTGCAGTCTATGCAAGTTGCGGTTACGTGCCCTTGGACCCCAAATTTGCTAAAGGACGCCTTAATCATATGATAGAAGATTCTTCCGTGTCTATCATCTTGACTGGTGAAGGTATAGATGGGCTTGCCGAGGAGGTCACACGTTTCAAAGAACATCCTGTTCAATTTCTATCAATTCTTTCAGCATCGTGTGCAACGGAATTTTTGAGTGACCATTCTGCTACAGCAGAAGATCCTTTCTACGTTATCTACACCTCGGTATCTACTCTAGGCTCCTTGACTCGTTATTGTCACTGACAAATCATTGCAGGGTAGTACTGGGAAGCCAAAGGGTGTTATTCTGAGCCAGTCAAATACGCAAGCTATGCTAAGCAGTCATAATGAAGTTCACGCCTTCAATGCTCAAGACACAATCCTCTTTCACTCGTCGATGTCTTTTGATTTATCCGTAGTCCAGATATGGGGATCTCTGACCTCAGGTGCTACCATGGCTCTTGCATCCCAGGAGACAAGACAAGATCCCGTCAAACTGTCACGCTTCATGCGAGACGCTGCAGTCACAATCACCTATTTCCCGGCCACCCAATTTGCCTTGCTCCTTGAGCATAACATCGACGATTTAAGGGAGTGTGTCAGCTATCGGCGTGCGCTCTTCGCCGGCGAGTATCTACCAGTCCGTTTAGTGAAAGCCATCTACGATCTGAAGACCCCGGTCACGGTTTATAACCAGTGGGGTCCCACCGAGACCACTGTGCAGACGACCTTCCACCAAGCATCCTATCCGGGTCCTGCAGACCTGAATCTCCCAATAGGGCGCCCAATTGCAAATTGCTCCCATTTTGTTGTCGATCGTCAGCTCAGACCCGTTCCCGCGACCGTTATTGGAGAGCTCTGCATAGGCGGTGCACAAGTCAGCCGTGGGTACCGGAATCGACCCGCTGTCACAGAAGAGGTGTTCGTGAACGACCCTTTTAGTTCCGTGACCTTCAATGCGCAAGGATGGAGTAAACTTCATAGGACCGGCGATAGAGGATGCTTTCTTCCAGATGGACAAATCGCTTTCAAGGGTCGCATCTCCGGTGATAAGCAGATCAAACTTCGGGGACATCGTATCGACCTAGCGGAGATTGAAAATGAGATACACCTTGCGTCACATCACCTTGAGGGACAAAAGCTAGTTGATGTCGCAGTCTTACTTCGAAATGCATCAGACGATGAGTTGAGTCTGACTGACAACCGCCAACTGATTGCCTTCATCGTGCCTAGCAGAGTGTGCACCCCAAGCGAACAAAAAATGCTGGTGAACTCACTTCACAGAGCTATCAGCATGGTACTCAACGATGTCATGCTTCCGAGCGCATACCAATTTATGACTACCCTTTCTGCTCTTGTAAGCGGCAAGATTGATCGACAGATGCTTCTGAAGACTGATCTCAACGTCATCTTTCCATCAAGCGCCATCCGACTCAGCGAGCACGGCAGTCAAGGCGACGAGGAGATATTGTTTTCTGTCATCGGAGCTTTCAAAGAAGTTTTGAAAATCCCACATGACCGAGAACTGGTTCCGACGGAAAGTTTCTTCGACCTCGGCGGCCAGAGCATCCTTCTCCTTAGGCTGAGAGCAACACTCAAGCGCAAGTTCGATATTGACGTCCCGTTGGCCAAATTGTTCGACAATCCTACACCCATCAGCATTGCAAGTAGAGTGCTTGGCTATGCCAATGATGAAGGTCAGCCAAAGGCAGGCGCCAACGCTGGCCAAGCAGAGCCGGACTGGGCAGCCGAGGCAACCTTGCCGTCAACTGGTCAATATGACCTGAGGCCCGGTGTGACCCCAATCCTGCGCTCTGAAATTACAGACATACTTCTCACGGGTGTCGATTCCTTCGTCGGGATCCATATGCTAGCCAACTTGATATCTGCTTTTCCATCCGCCATAATTCACGTCCTAGGCTCGCAAGTGAAAATAATTCCATTCGACATACAAGCAAGTTTCGAGCATTGGCACCTCTTCAACGAGACTATCACCCCTGCAAAGTTGGACTCACAAATTCGCTGTGTACCAGGAAAACTATCCCTCGCCCAGTTCGGCCTAGACGACCAAAGCTTCCAAGAATTGGGTCGAAGCGTACAGTCCATCTATCACATTGGCGGCCACATCTCCCTCCTAAAAACCTACAGCGACCTCAAACGCCTGAATGTAGGAAGTACACTCGACGTGATCGATCTAGCCAAGCATGGAAGCCATCGCACGGAGATCCACTACCTTTCCACCTGGAGCGTTCCCCACCTGCAATCATGGACAACCTCTCAACGCCACAATGCGGCCATCGACACCTCAGAAAGCAGTCCAGCAAGTTACCGACCAGGCGGAGGCGAAGAACTCGGCTACTTCAAAACGCGCTGGGTGGCGGAGATGCTTCTGAACGAAGCCGCACATCGAGGCTTCCCCGTAACCATATACCGATCCTCGGCCGTCACATCCAACCTCACCTCCAACCTCTCCACCCCGGATGACAATCTTACTCAAAACATGCTGCTGAGTATGATCGAAGTGGGCAGTATCCCCGACTTAGGCACCCGCAGCCCAGAATTCACCATTGACTTCATCCCCATCTGTTACCTGACCTCGATCATGACGCACTTGTCCACTAGCGATGCCGTCGGCGCACCAGAAGGATTAGCATACTATCACATCGGAAACCCGTCCCCGCTCAAACTCCGCGACCTACCGGCGATCATAACCCAGATCCGCGACGATGGCGTCCAAGGATCCGTGATCCCATTGTCTGATTGGGTTGCATCTGCAACCGCCGCTCCTCCTGGTGGCGATGATGAGGCATCACAACTGGAGAAGGCGGTACTGAAACGGTTTCTCGATCTGGGACATACCATGTTTAGCCTCAATGGCGCGAAGACAGAGGAGGCGCTGGTGAAGACGGGGAGCGTGGTTGAGTGTCCAGCTGTTGATGAGAAGTATCTGGGCCGTCTGTTCAGGGATCGGAGGAATTAAGTATACGGAGTAGGATTGATTTTACAGCCCTGTGTAGATTCAATTATGTTCTGGAAGGAGATGTGGGGGCGATTTTAACTGGTTTGGTACAGCCAAATGGGATTTAGACAGTCTATTGTAGCACGCTATAGATCTCCTAGTCTATCTCAGGTTCAGTAACAAAGAATTTAGAGAGAAAAGAATCTCATCCAAGCGAGTACAATCTCCCACCAACTCGGCCGCGTCTGCCTTAAAAACTAGACGTTCAAGGAACAAATCATCGATCGATATCATACCATCTCGGCTTACATCTGATTGCTCCTCTACCCAATGCATTCATCTCTCTTTTTGTGATCATCTACGCCACGGGCATATTATCTGATTGAATCAAAACAGCCCCTATCCCATTGCCTGGCAGAATGCTGATTGAGTCTTGAACCCGAAAGCGCATTTCCTCCTTCCTTTACTAAACATGTGAAAGGTTCACTGCATTGCTTGTACATACATTTACTCCTCTTGCCCACTCGACTACCGTAATCTTCGCCAAGTTGACAGCGAACCATAAACACCTCTCCTTTCGGTAAACTTTTTCGTAGATATAATAAGGTCTCCTACACTCTCACACGATCCCATCCCCGGCCCTTCTATCCACTTCCACAGCCATCTCAACGGTCTCTTTCCATAACTTTTGCCCAAACACGATACCAGCATCGGTATACGCATACGGTGCAAGTCTGCGACATCAGAATACCCGTCAGTCATGAGGAGGGTTCCCGTTCCGGTCACAGATATAAGTCATCCCAGGTAACATTCGACATGTAAAGAAAGAAATCGAAAAACCCCCCCCCCCGAAAATAAATTTGACACAAACATAAAAGTGTATATTTGT
>JAEUBB010000270.1:8684-27791 GCA_018257885.1 Parmelia sp. 050094
CACCCCTTTCCTTTGCACAAACGTTTTCTCGCCGGCTCGCCAAGGGACAATGCGAGTACAAAGCGCCCTTTGACCCGACCCGAGCTATCAATGAATGGATGAATGAATTCGCAAACATGCATTCTCGTCCGAGTCAAGCGGCTCGGTGCACTCATTCGGATATTCCTCCCTCGTAATTCTCGTTCCACGAAAATCCCCAAATCTCTCTATAACTCCCACATACATCCTATCCTCCCCCCCCTCCCCTCGCCCATCGCAATCCATTCCATATCGCAACTTCTCCTCCAACACCACACACACATCATGCCAGAAGAGATCCGCGCATCGAACGATAACACGCAAACGGCACCATCCGCGCCCCCAGACCCCCTGATCTCGAAACCGCTCCCTCGGCTTCCAGCCTCGGATCTAAACAAGCCGCTTCCGCCGCTGCCGACGGATGAGAGCGACGCGAGTATAGCTGGGTTGGGGCTGCAGAGGGTGTCGTGTTCTTTGCGGATGGGGTGGTGAGGAGGAAAGGTTGGTTTTGGGGGGGGGAGGCGGTGGTGGTGGGAGATGAAGCAGGATCAGGATGCAGAGTATGGGGGATGAATGCGTAGGCAATGAACTCACGTGTAGCAGTAACGAAGAAATGAATTTTTACTCTAGCCTGCATTTCCAAGTAACGGACATCTCCCACCTAAAGAGTTGCAAATATCAAAATTCCAAGGTTGACGCTCTGGTCGAAGTGGGTTGCCATACCCACCCAAAACTTTAAGCGTGAGCTATCACTTGACAACGGTTGTCAATGACACGACGGCGGGTTGATCAGCACCTGCTCGACGCGTTCAAAGAATGCCGTCTGGTTGATCCCCAAAACATAATTGACCTCCCTCGTATGACTCGGCGCAAACTCCTTCGACCACAAATGCGTCCTCCCCAAATCCGGACAATCAAACGCCGTATTGACATCCATATACGCCTTCACCTGGCTCGTGACCAAATCCGGCCACGCCATAATAGCCGCGGCCGTCTCGTCCCAGAGCGGAAACCCGATATAGTAACCTTTCATCAATTGCGCATACGCATTGTCGCTCAATGTGATGCGATCGAGCATTTCCTTTGTCAGATACTGCTGATTCGCCACGTTCCCCGCGATAGTGATGGACGGGAACGGCGCCGTGACGGCGATGTGCGCGGCTTCGGGGTCGATGAGGAAGTTGATGTCGGAGCCGAGGTCTTCGGCGAAGGCGGATTGCAGCTGGTAGAGATTGAGGTCGACGTAGCCGCCCATGATGACGAGTTCTTTGGCGGCGGCGGCAAAGGTGCTGTCGAGGCGGATGGCGGTGGCGATGTTGGTCAGTGCGCCCTGGAGGAGGCGTTAGCGGCGAGGAAGCGGATGGGATTCTTCAGCTGTCAACTGGGGCTCTTACGGCGCTGTAGATCGACACCTGGCCGGGGTACTTGTGCACCTGTTCCACCATGAACTGGGCAGCGGTGTATCCCTCGAGAGCGGTGGTGTTTGGGTAACCTTCCGTGAAGGCGGATCTCGATATCTGGGACGGATCGTCACCGGTAGGGTCATTTCCCAAAGACTGTGCCGTCAGGTTCTGCGGGGCGAACGCGCCTTGCCATTCTAGGCTCCCCCAGAGCTGCTGCCAGAGCTGAAAACGTTGATACGTCTGTATCAGAGGGTGGGTCTCGCCTTTGACCACCGGTATGCAAGACAGATTTCCTCTTTCTAGAATCGCAAGCTGCAGTCTATGAGACGATTGGTCTTGACGATTGAGTTGAAGACATCAGAGGCTCACCGCATGCAGAGTCGTCTGGTCTACCCAAGTATCTGCCGTGTCACTGACTAGTCCCAAAACCTCCATCCCAGCTCCTAGAGCCAGTAGGTGAGGTATGAATGCCGTTGAACTCCAATCATTATCGAGAATCGCAAAACGAGTATTGTTGGATTGTACAGACGCTAGGGTGTTTATCGTGATATTGTCGCGAGAATCTAGCCGAGCATGCACAAGATGTACGAGGCAAAGTGTGCCCACCAAGGCGGTAAGTAACGACATGATTGTTAGTACTGTTTTAATTCTCAGAAGCAGTAGAAAAACCAATGTTTATAAGCCTTCTTTGCCCATATTTACTTGTTCGGCAAATTGACGTCATACCGCCTTTTTCTTCGCAGTACCTGCATACCTTACCTTAGCCTTTGGTCGGAAATGGACCAATGACGTCTATCATGCACGATGCTGTAATAGTCCTTCCTCCCAGTCTTAGACCTTATAAGTGGAAGAACCGGATGGATTTCGAACGGCGACGAAGGATTCTGCTAAAACTCTCCAGTGTACACTAGATTTTCACTTCACCTGGCAGATAGCTGTTGGGTAGTTCGGTCAAACCAGGCTTGGCAAGGTCCTTGGATACCTGAGGCCAAATATACGTAGAGATGGATGCCTGACTGTTGTCGTAGAACGCTGGCTGCTGTAGAAGGAACTTGACAGTCAAAGCGGTACAATGTCCAACGGCATGCCAAGAGGCTTACGAACTATCCCCTATTTAGCCTAGCAGAAAAGTCTATGGGCCTGTAGACCATCAACTCGGTCTTCCTATCATCTTACATCTTGCCTCTATTTGAGATCCTGCACTTTACATCAAGTGAGGCCAGATGCTAACAGGCTATTGAAGCACCAAATTCGGTGGCACGATGAAAGCTCAAAGCTTGTTTTTAGATCTCAAGGCTACGCAGATGATAGGCCGAGAATGCTCATCTTTCACAGACGACTCTACTATAGATCTTATGGATATCTTCCATGAGGGTCCGATTTATTGCATCTCTCCCAAGTCACTGCTGATGACTAGTAGCGCCACAATAGGTTGGGCAAGCAGAGAGCATACGTCGACAAGGAACCTGCATACGAAACATATGATGGACTCAGGGAAATAGCCTCATCCACCCAGCTTTGCTCGGCGAGGTCAGCCCTGGTCAGATTTCTTCATATTCAAAAACAACTTTGAAAGCCCCTAATGGTTTTCTCATGTTTCTGCATCCGTATAAGCGCAGTGTCAAGGAATTGGATCCAGTTGCGACGTACATGCGACCACTATGCGAGCCACCGTACATCTTGTCGATGACTGCATCCCAAGTGACTCCGCAAATTTGTTTTCCTGAACACAAATACGCGTCCTCTACCAGGCTTCATCTTCCAAAGAGAGATCAAGCCTCTTCCTAGAAGATGCCGCTATCTTATCCGTTAGGGCTGATATGCCTTATATCCACTGCCCTGTCGCTAGTCCTAAAAGTTCCACAGGACCTATCATCGCCAACGACTAGTCAAGTGTCTGACCGGCTCCCCATTCAGATTATGCCCGTTTCTACAAATCTGCCAGCTCCCAGCCTATGGGAATCACAGACTCCTGCGACACCCAATGAAACCGATCTGACTTACGTGACATACCACTGCGATGGCGACAGCTATGGCGATCCACTCGCAGCTAGCTGTCAAACTGCGTTGGAAGAGATACCCGACAGTACCTCTCTTACAGTCTTCGAGGATCGTGCGACCCGTCGCGGTTTTGAAATGCCTCTACCTGAAAGAGTGATAAGCCGTAAGCATTCAACATACAACCTCACACATCCACGTGACTGGGCTGTGCTTGTGACCTGACATCACAAACAGGGGATGGGAAGTGCTTCGTTGAATATTCCCACGATCCAAGTGGTATCGCAAGAGATCTCGCTAGCGGCCATCAGTTGAGAGAGGCGGCATCTCGTTTGATATCACACTGCGTCCAGAGATTGAGCCAAGGCGGGCAGGCAAAGGGTCTCGGTCGGTTCATGCGCCGTTTCCCCCACTACTCACTCAACCTCCGCTAACCAACACCCAGGTCAACTCGGTTCCTTGACCTTATCCATTCAAGCATATCAGCCCAACGTGAGGTGCACACCACCTGAATTCAGCGAGACAGACTTCCTATCCTGCCAATTCGCTCTCACCAGCATGTACGCAGAAACCTCACCCCTTCTATTTGGACCACGCGGAACACCCGGGGTTCAAGTGGAACTTCCGCTCTTTTTCGGAGAACGTATGTATGCCCCCTTCTCGCCATAGTAAATCCTGGTATGTGTGGTCATCTATTGCGACCCTGTCCAGCTGACTAGGCGACTAGCGGCCAACGAATGTGGCATTCAGGTTGATTTCAGAGGTCCACCTTTGACAACGAACTGGTATCGTGTTTGGGGTGCTGCGATTGCTGCTGCAGGAATGTGCATACGTGAGCGCCAAGATGGCATCGGGATCATTCAAGGTAGGCCGTGTGTTCACATATACTTATATGTGTGTCATTGGTTGATCTCCATAGATGGTGGCTCAATAATTACCTTGACCGTAAGAAAGGTAAACAGCCTCCGCAGTTCTGGTGTAGCATCTACTAATAGAGATGGGGGGGATAGTGGCATTCATAGACAGTTTGAAAGTGGAAACGACAACGCCGTGGTGATATACTTGGATCTGTTGACTTCAGCCAGCATTACATAGTCTCTTCCAAACCGTAACCACAACTCAAAGCGACGAAATCTTGAGGTCAGAATGCCCAGGTTCCTGCCCATTCGTGCCACCTGTCTCCCATTCACCACTTCTCAAGAAATATATATACAGAAACATACAGCATCTCAAGCCCAGCCTGTTTTCGGGCTTTGCTGAAACACAAAATCCCGCTTGAGATCGATGCCTACCAAGACTTCATGCCAGTATCATGAACGTGGAAGAGTTGGCAACGCATTGTTATTGGTTGTTTTGCTGTCGAAAATGCAAAGTTCCAGCCGACGCTAATGCACGTCTTCGTCAAAAAGGCCCGGAACGAAAGAACTTGCCCCTAAGCCAGTAGAGGCTTCCTGCAGGATGGCAAGCACGGGACCCACTACCGGTAAAGAATGCAAAAGTCTGATGGAACTGGACATGTCGGACTTCGCCACCAGCAGATATGAAAGAAGCCTCGCCTAGATTTGCGGGCGGTGTGTTAATCGAACGGCCAGTCTTTCACATGCAGTCTTCTTGATATACACTAATGCGTTGGACAGCTTGCTGTTATGTTGATCATAATCCAGGGTCTGATAATCGTGAGTGAATCAACAGCCTGCATGAGGCGGCTAACAATGCCTTTGGTCATCTAAGGTCATACAAGCCCAAGCGTGAGGTACTCGTTACAGACAAGTTGCTCAGTCTAGCTCGCAGAATCTGCATGTCTCCCTCATGTCGTGTGAACCAATCGAAACATTTAATTTTGTATCGTAATATTGTATGGCCAATTGTACGGACAAGAATCGAATCCTCTAAAAACAGGACTGCCCCAATCCAGTCCAACAAGAAAGACAACCACCACAAACAAAAACCCCCAACCTCTTCCAAGATCCAGAAGCACAATCCCCTTCCCCCATCCTAGCCTCCTCTCATACCCAGGAACCCGCCCTCACGCCCCCTCACCCCTCCCTACTCACCGCACCCAATGGCGCACTCCCCCGGAATCGCCGTCGACGAAATGCCGCAAATCGGCGCGTTGCAATGCTCAACAATCTCGACGATATTCTGGCTCGAACAAAAGACCTAGGGGAGACACCTATCAGCACTAGCTTTGACAGAAGTAGACACGGGGCTCTGGGTGCAGCGCTTACCGTGTCCCAGAGATTCATCGAGCAGCCGATGGTTCCTGGCGGTCCGCACGGCTGACCCTCTTTCATCTGCACGAGGGCGCAGACGTCTCGTTTCGCGGCCGGGGTCAGAGCGTCTGGGGTGGGGATTGCGGTGGCGAGGCATAGGAGGCTCAGGGCTGCGATGGTGGGGAGAAACATTGCGGTGGGTGGGTGCTTGACTTGTGAGTGTCGGATTTGGAGGGTGTGGATGTGATGGGGAAAACCGAGTTGGATATACACTGCAGAAAGGAGTGTAGGTGGGCTGGTAAAAGAGCGTCAAGGGACCGAGTACCAAATGAATGTGAATGAAGCAAAGATTGTGATTGTGACGGATTATTCGAGGAACCCGGAGTCTGGAGTGATTATATACTCGATCGCGCAGTCCAATCTCGGTTACAGACCAGCCTTGGCTATGATTCCATGATCCTCTCCGGCGCCGCAAGCTCGAACGTGGGAGCGCACTACCTATGTTGCTGTGCATGCTGTGCAAAGAGCAATGCCCCGATCTGATATTACAACACCACCATGATCCTGGTTCTGAGAAATTTCGAAGCCAGGGGTAACGACAAGCCCGTTTCATCTAAAATGTTTCTTCATTTCCTTGGCGGTGGGCTAGCTCAGCAGCCGTTCTCAAAGCCGAATTGCCAACACCAACACCAACACCAACACAAACACAGATGGAGGTCAAACATCCAAAGCAATTGGTTGGTAGAGTGCTGTCAACGACAAAATTGCGATCTGTTCGCTGCACATTATCATTCGTGAGACGTAATCAAGATCTAAACCTGCCCTATCACTTACTCTAGACAAATCTACCGTATTATCTGACATATAAGAATATAACTTCTTATGACGTCGAGTGTTTTTTTCATAAATAGAACCGTATCTTATATAAAAAACAGCTTTATATGCGAGTATAACTTTATAGAAAACCCCGCTAAATAGCTAGTAAGGAATTAGAGGAAAATCACGTATTTTATTTAAAATATAGTACGCGTAGAAACGTATCTTTAATATCTTCTTCTTATTTAACTTCTTTAGACTAATTTAATCTAGTTTATCTTATTTAGTTCAGTTTAATTCAATTTAATCTATCTTATTTAATAGCTTCTTCTAACGCGTTAGTAGCTATCTAGGCCTTTAACTCTTACTTCTATTATTAGCTAATTAGATTAGAGCCTCTTACCAAGTCTACTATAGAAATTAATCTTAAGAACGTTATAAATAGTACTAGATTAGCTATTTCTCTATCTTCTTATATCGATAAAGACTATCTAATTGCGCGCTTTAAAGAACAGCGTTATATAATACGAGATATTCTCGCCCTTAATATCGGCTTTATACTATTAGATTAAGAGATTAAACGTAGAATATTCTATATAAAAGAATAAAAGCTAGCCGCTATTTATTATTCTAGAACTATATATATTCTAGTTAAAAGAATATAAATATAGAATTCTATTAGCAGATATATCGTAGCTAAGAATCTTAAAATTACGTTAAATATACTAAAGAAATAGTAGAATACCGAGTATATTATACGAGATCTTAAACGTAGAGTTAGAAAGAATCGTATATATATATCTAAAGAATTAGAGCTTAAAGAATAGCTTTATTCTAAGTTCGAGATAGCTAGAGCTATTAAAAGAATAATTAATTAACGCTAGTTTATTTAAAAGGCCTTATAAATCTATAAGAATATCTATTCTTATCGAGTTATAAAAGAGGTTAGTAAATAGACTAAATATAAGAGTTTTATAACCTTAATAGACTAATTTAACGGCTTTTAAAAGAGATATAGTATAGCTTTATATTAGTTAATAAAGAAAGTATAAATAGTAAGCTTAATTTAGAGATCTAGCTATCTTTTATATAAGGCTTACTAATAAATATAGCTAGGTTTCTAAAGACTTTTATACTAAAATCGTCTTATAGTTACGCTTTAATTATTAGAACTCTTAGCTATTATCTAACTAAATTTCTCTTTATAATAGAGATAGATATCTTCTTTATAATATTAGAAATATAGATTAAACGTCTTTATAATTTAAGTTTTTAAATAATAAATACTATAACTCTAAAGAGACTAAAATTATTTAGATTAAGATTTATAATTCTAAATAGAATAGAAGATAAGTAATACTTATAATCTATATTACTACTAATAGAATTTCTCGCTATAAACCTCTTTTTATCTTTTATAGTATAGACGGGAAGAAAAATAGACTAATTTAGAAAGAGATAAAGAAATACGATACCGATATTATAATAATATAAAATAAGAAGACCTAAACAAATTAAATAGTTATAATTTAATAACTATAAAATTAGTAGCGATTTATAATAGATAAGCTTTTTTTTATAGTAGATATAAATTATTCTTAATTACTTATACTAAACGTATTTACTAACTAGAAGATTAAGAAAGTTAAAAAGATTTTTAAAAAGATTAATTATACTATATCTTTTATTCTATCTAGTTATACTAACTTTATTTAAGTTTTAGATATCGTAATTAATAAACTACTTAAGAATCGAATTAAGGAGCTCTTTAAGATTCACTATAATAATTATCTAAATAAGTAAGAGAATAGAAAGTACTCGGTTAGAGATTATTAAATTATAATTATATAATAGATTAGTTAGATCTAGCGAGAGTTCTATATAAAGTAGTCTTATATTATTATTAATATATTTAGAAAGCTAGGTCTATCTCTTATTATAGATAAATTCGAAGATAATAATAAATTACGTATTAAGAATATCTTAGATATCGAGGTTAGAGATTAGATATATAATAAGAAGATTCTTCTTAACGAGATTAATAAGTAAGATTAACATATAGTTTCTAAAGCCGCTATTCTAGAGAATAGCGAGACTTATTATTATATAGATTATAAGGATAAGGCTATTTAGGCTACTTATAATTCCAAGTTAAATACTAAAGGTAAGGATAAGAACAAATTCTTGATATTGATACCGATAGTAATAGAAGAATAATAAATAGATAGAAGAAGTACTTAATTAGTTATATAGATAACTAAGAAACCTAGATACTATCCCAGAAATATATACTTTATATAACAAAATACTGTTTTTTTTATTTGGGCCATTTAGAACCGTACTTTATATGCAAATTAACTTTATATAAAAGTGGGGTCTTATATGTCAAATAATACGGTATCTTCGACTTTCTTAGGTACGCCCGTGTACAGACGTGATACGAACCTTGACTTCTGTCGCTAGTTGCGGTCAGTACGCGGTATGTTAATGACTGTATCTGATTTGGCTCGATTGGTGATTTATATCGGTTAAAAAAAGGATTCAGTGAGTGAAGAAATCTAATCACTTGTTTTTCCACAAATTACAGTGCTGTCAACCATGTATATAGTGTTTTATTCGTCAAAAACAACAGTGTTATTTTCACAACACGCACTAACCACGACTTTGAATTCCACTTCGAAGGTCAAATAAATCCCTCCTCAGAGAACGGACACCAATCAAGCGAAGACCAGCGAAGAGAATGTGCATCGGTTGCAAAAGGTCTCTATCCATATCCACCCTCCAATATCATTGTTCCAACATAAGCGTCGGGGTCTTATTTCTTCTCATCAAGTTCAATAGTTGATCAGCGTGATCCCACGAGGGCGCAGAAACCTAAAAGTGGAGACACCGATCCAAGGTCACCGTCACACGGTACGTGTCGTAAAATATAACATCGAACTACACCCATCGATTGAAGCCATCTTACACATGTTGACCTTACACATATTGAAATGACTCTGATTGCTCCCCTTCAGGCTCCTTAATCGGAACTCTGAGGGAACAGATAACGCGGCTCCCATCCTCGGACCCAACAGGCATTCCCGCGCCGGCGCCATCCCTTCCGCATCGCCTCGAAAGAGGCCGCCATTCCCCCTTCGAGATCAATGCGGACTAGGCGCCGCGACGTGTCAGACGTACCTACTCTCTTCCAACCTGCCACCTTTCAACTGCGGGTTCCTTCTTCAACTGCTCTTCCTACTTATTGTTAAATTTCCAGACAGCATCTACCACAACGCACCGTTATGTCTGCACTTCCAGCTTCTCCAAAGACCGCGTGCGCGACCGGCGACCTATCTCATGCCAAATCTCTCCGTGGTGATCTAAAAGCCATCGTGTCTGTAACACAGGCGCCTACTCTTGCCGAAATGGCCATTATCTCCGCACGAAATGCTCACGCTCCCATACTTTCCTTTTGTTTCTCCGAGGGGCTCGAGCTGAACCCAAACCTCGTAAACGACCCCTTGATCGACGCAGCCTGCGAATCTGGCTTAATCGCCGTCTTTCGTGTACTGCTCGACAACGGTATGGAAGTCGATAAATACCTCGAGTTGAATAGATTACCACTCGTGTCCGCATGCCGATCAGGCAATGTGGAACTCACAAAGTTCCTCTTGGATAAAGGAGCCGATCCTAACAACGGGTATTTCAGCGGCGACTACGAGTTACTGATATAGGCTATTATCGGCTCTAATATATCGCTAGATATAATGAGATTATTACTTGCGCAGGGAACCGTAGTGAAGGGGACTAGCGCGTTAATTGCAGCCGCGGAGTACGGGAACCTCGAGGCAGTCAGACTTCTGCTGGAGCATAGGCAAAAGACCGGAGATCTAGATTCAGAGAAAGTAGAGGAGTACGGGAGCTATGACCATAGGAAGGGGGACGATGAAGGGACGGCATTGTACAAGGCTACGGCGGAAGGGCAGTCTGAAATCGTCGACGTCTTGCTCGAAAATAGGGCTGATCCAGGTTTCAAGGATACGAAGAGTCGATCAGTAGCGGATATTGCAGAGGAGAAAGGATACACGGCGATTGCGGGGAAAGTGAAAGGATGGGTAATTGAGCAGCTATGATGTCTTGAGATAGGTACCCAGTATTAGGAAACCTTGTGTTTTTGGCTCAAGCAAGGACACTAATTGAGGACTCTGGATCCATCAGCAGATTGACCTGTCTTCCACACATCTCAAGCCTACATATCTAGTTTGGAAACGTCCAGGAATGGTTTCAGGCTCGGCTTAATGGTAGGTAGTGTTTGGCGCTAGTCTTCCATTCCGCACGGTCGGCGTAGTTGTTGAAGAAGACGGCATTACACGATACCTTATTGTGTCTCCCTGGCTGTTTCGCATTGGACGCATAATAAGTTTGACCTTCGTCGCAAGCTGTCCAGATAGAGAAGCTCCATTAACGACGTCGAGACTTTCACGGTCAATACCAGACAAGATTGAGATTAATCCGAAATCATCATCTAGAGGTGCAGAGTTCAGCATACAAGCTTTTAAGGCGAGTGAGACAAAGACTAGTAGGGGTTGTATTGCGAACACAAAGTAGAGTAAGCCTGACTTCCGTAGCGTCGGTCGGGTGTATTCGACCATATCGTTAACTGGGTATATGAGTCCGATATCGCCCAAGGTGAGATTGGTATGGTTTGACGATGTCCAGGTGGGTGCGTTATGAGTTTCAGCAAGGTTTGCAGCACCGTACTTGACAGTAAGTCTTGACCAAAGCATAGCTGCCACACCTGTTGCCATAAATGAATGTTCCCAGTCCGATCCGTTCCGGGTTGATGTCCCAAAAGCTCCCAAGAACTCGACGAGAGATGACATGTAAAAGTAGCCAAAAAATGTGTTGGTGACATTTGTAATGATCAATTGCTTTTCTGGCGGTAGGGTCGTTTCATCGCATCTACCGCTGACAAGCTGAAGGCCACCGCGATTAATGACCCACGAGCCCGTACAAGGTCGGCGAGTGATATCGTAGAGCTGAGCGTAGTGGGAAAAGTTTGAACAAGATGGGTAGCCCGGCAGAGTGTGATCGTTGGGGAAAGGCGGGAAGCCGATGTATTGAAATGACTGATCGGGTGATTGTGAACTCAATAAAGCTAAGCAATTCTCCTCGAGGAATTGCATGGCCGTATATGCGCCAGAACTGGCTACGGCCTCCTCACAGCGTTTCATAAAGGTTGAGTTCTTGGCGTCCGAGTCTATTGTCTTCGAATCATTGAATTTGGCCACGGTCCCTGCGATACGTGCAGTAAGCCCCCACGACTCTCCGGGGGCAAGTAATCTCTGCACAGTTGAGATGTAATCTGGCTGCGGAATATCTAACACCGCGGATGTTTCATTGTCCAGCAGAAGAATGTTGAAGCCATAGACTTTTGTGTCTAGCGGCACAGGTGGTTCGGTACCATTTGTTGGCGATGCGGCCACCATAAAAGGCAAAGTCGCATTGGAAAACAGCGAGATTCCCGTCTGCTCGCCTAGCGATTGAAGGCCTGGAGGAGCGAACATGCCGTAGTACGAAATATTGCCGATGTAGTCGGCAGGGTTGACAGTTAATGCACTATACCCTCCAGTGAAGGTTTTATACGCGACGCTGAGTCCCAATGGCAATATAGTCATTAGTCCTAGAACTAGCCGCCAAAGCACATGAAGCCTTGATCCAAGGATATGATTGCGAAGAATGCCATCATAGTTCTGGAGCGTAGATGGACCGTACCGTGCTTCAACGTGTAGGAAGAGACTTGGCGCGGTAGTGTCTAAGCAAAGATTCATAATGCTGAGCAAGAAGCCTGCAACGATCAGCTGGTAATTTTTCTGTCCCAAAATCCATGACATCTTCACGTTGGCCACCGCTGTAATTGCAAGCGCGAGACATATCAGCGAGACGACCGCTGCAAGTACGTGCGAGATGTGGAGTCTCTTCTTCACAGTAGGCACTCCCAGCGATTCAAGACTGGGTCTGCGGTTGGATGAGCGCGCAGAAGGGTTGTTCAGTTCACAGAGAAGGCGCTGCTGACCATCCATCCAAGGTAGCCTGACATGACTGCTCGAGTAGATGATGCCTTCAATGTAACCAGTATTGGCAACGTTTGTTTCATCGTAACTTGGAAAGGAGGACAATGCCATTCTTTCTACGTATGCTAAGTACTGGAGAATGTCATTAATCAGAGCGGTTAATGACCTTAGAAAGCCATGGCGACGACAGTAATACTTAAGGCCACAAGAGCTGCAACAGGCTGTGTTTTCGGCAGCTGTTTATAGAACGTGAGTATGGCACTGGGGTAGATCCTTGCAGCCTTAGCGAATAAAATGTGGACTGTAACCGAGCGGTTCCCTGTTGGAATTTGGCCCCCAAACGTTCGTGCAGGGACGAGATTCTCTGAGGATATGGAAGATATACCCTGCTGTGTCGACGATTTCGATGTCGTCAGTCGTGGACAGTGGTTGAATATGCTGGCTCAAATCGGACGGTTGAGGAGAGGATCGGAACTCAAAATCCCTATTCCCGGAGGTCTTCATAGCTCGCAAATGACACTGTAGGCCAATGGAAGTTAGGAGACAGATTTTCGATAAAGACTGCGCGCCTTGAAAACGAAAAATGTAAGCATATTCATCTCAGCCTTACGTAGATGCTTCACCGAACCGCATAGGCCGAACACCCTACCATCTTTAACATGCGAGCCTAAAGAAGCCATTGAGGTTCTTGTCGAGTATCTCTTGTTGCCTAGACATGCAACCTGTACGACAGCATATTGATTTGATTGACCGATTGTGCAGCGGTAGATCCACAACATGCGGCTGGAACCAAGCCATCCTGCCCAATTACAAGCTGTCCCGTTATCATAGCCTCGTCGGAGGGACAAGGCTGTGGAACTTCAGGCATCTTCAACCAACTTGCAGGACAGCCTGCGTCTCTAGGGCTCACGAGGGTCTTGGCACACTTGATCGTGATCTTTGGAGGATGTTGCCATTATTAGATTATCGTATCTTCAGCCTTGTGCGCTGATTCTCTGGGCGATCCCGCTTGGGGATCATCGAGTTACACGCTTTTCAAGGTTACAATGAGGCGCCAAAGCGTTGGAGGCAGATTATGCACAGGAAATGGCTGTAAGATCTCGAGGAGTTGATGATACTACAACAAGTGTCGTTGAATGGGGAATCATGTGGGGAAGTCAAAAGAGTCTATCCTTCTTGCCTACTTTAGAGTAACCGTAACGTGGGTATATGGCTTAGTAATATTTTTGGAGATATTGATTGGGAACTGATACGTGTACACTCAATTTTGATGCATTACGCAACAATTTTAGTACGATAATATGTGTCGAAAATACGTTGTTTCGAGACGGATTTCTGTCGTCGGTGCACGGCACTAATGCCATACTTCGAAGCTTCGACCATGCTCATCTCTTTGCGTGAATGCTGCTTCTTTTCCTTCCATCTCAGCATCATGATCCAAGGGCATTTTCGTTTCAGTTCCGACGTTTTTGATATCTCACGGCTTAGCCATCTCAAAGTTTCTCTCTTCATCGACGCTGTCTGTCACAGTTTGGCTAGGCCTTCTCCGTTGATTCTTGCCTACCTTCGTAGTAAGAATCGTTTCTGAAAGCAAATGATGCAGTTGCATGCAAAGTCCGGCATATTCGGACAGAGCAGGATCACTAGGTCTTGTAACAATGATGTCGAGCGCTGGAGTCAGTCGGAACAGAGCTGGCTCCTGGAAGGTAGCCTTCTCCGTAACAGGCTGACCAGATACGACTGGCGCCTTGGCATCCGGGTCCCCTTTATGTCTTTCTCCTAGCTAGAACACTCTCTCTTCTTCATAGCTGGAATTCCATTCACATGGACACACACACATCATTCTGATCCAACTTCCACTCCCTGACACTGTCTCTCGTTACCTTATTCAAGAGATGAACGCAGAAATGTCTAGCGGACCATCCTAGCTGTTCCACCATTGTGCATCTCTTTTCAAAAGCTCGATCGCGTCTTCGAATCCTTTTTCTGTACCTAGAAGTAACTAGTTAATTGCAGCGTACGGCTTGCCTTTGTGCATAACTTTGCCTATTCTCCCTTTAGTCTTTCTCATCATGGCATTGGCTGTTGCTCGATCTTTGGGAATTCCCGAGAGCCATATCAGGCTCAGCAGCTTTCGGCGCAGAAGATTGTGCCATAACGATCTTCAAGAAGTCGTCGATGTTTTTCAGACGGAGATCTGGTATCCTGTGCCTTTCGGGCCTTGCGATTGGGGGCTTGGTTTGTGCGAAGCGTCGACTGGCGGCTCGCCCAGCCCAACCACGGTACGAACTTGTTCTATGGTGAGTACGGGAAACCCAGTGATATTTTCAAGTGGGAGCGATTGATGATATTGACGGCACCTATGGCTACTGTTGATGCTGATTCTGTTGCTGTTGCTGGTGCTGCTGGTGCAAAGCCGATGAAGAGCGAGGTGATCGTGTCTCGTAGTCATAGAGGTAGGAGCTAGACAAAGCATTGCAGTCTCCATTGCTTTTGTTTATCCCGTTCTTGCATCTGTTACTGTTGCAGTTCTCGCGCATTGGGACGAACTCGAGATGATATGCAACCAAACACCAGGGTAGAGGACACTTATGTGAGATTGAATACCATAATGGTGAAAATATCGAGTCGTTAATAGACTTGTCCAATTGCGACCCATCATTCTGGTTCAGCAATACCATATCAAGCCCAGTCTCTTACAAGACTGTATTTGTCTTTGATTCTAAGAAACACCTCCTCTCTGGCCTAGTTTTACCGGACGTGGATGCTTTATATATTGCATTCACACGGCCAACATCAGAGTCTCCTGTCCCAGGCTCTTCTCGAGCTCCTCAATTCATATGCTGAGCGCATGAGCAAGCCTGGGCGGGTCTCAGAACAAGCTACTCACGCTTCCGGCTTGGTTCTGAATCAGTATTTTGCTACCAAGAAGTTTCTCACTATCGTGCAAAACTCATCAGCACGATGCCTGTATGGCCGTGCTAGGATTGCGGAACAGCGGTTAGGGTGTTAAACAGGTAAGGAGCAGACCTGAAAAGTACTCTATAGGTATGCTCACATATGTGGAGTTGAGGTAGATCAGCTCTCTCTCGGTCCGAGTGGTAGAGGCCAAGAGCCTCTGAAGCAGGTGGTAGTCTCTATGACATAGGACAGCAGGTGGGGCCGGAGGCAGACGCTGTGGGGGCTATGTCTCGAGGGCTGTCTTTCTTGAAAAAAGATTGTAGGTACAGTGAGCAAAAAGAGCTAAAACGAATGATCTGACTGTGAGTAATACACCATGTCACGGTAGTTAAAATTGCTGCGGACCTCATTCTGCACGATACAACGCCTACCTAGTACAATTTCTTTTTTAGTAGTGGCGTTACCTATGACCTTGTTCGAAACACCCGCTGATGCTCCTTCCGTACCAATAAGCTGAAAGGTTCCAAACACAACGTCATATCTCCACTCCTGGTTTTCCGTGTCCCACGATTTCGACAATTTTCCGCTGTTAACATATGATGTTGTCAAGGATTTCTGCGTGAAAACCTTCGGGTACCATTTCGGGCGTTCCTTTGGCTCGAGGTCTGACATTAGTATCACTGCAACCCATGCATCTGATACGTCCATTTGTTTAGGAGGCCAAAGATTAACATGGTCCGGATTCTCTTTCTCTAGCGTGCTCACGTTGGGCAGTGGGCTATCCCAGTAGTAATCTTGAGTGACCTCACATCCCTCAGTCCATCTCTGTGAATTAGCCATAGTCAAGGGTGGTGTTAGAAATTTTCCGGTAAAGCGAGTCTTCAGTAAGGTCATGGGGGAGGTAAAAGGTACGCGACGTGAAGCGGAAAAACGCGAAGTAACGACTCTGAGAGTAGATTTTATTGCCAGAGCAATATCATTCTTTCTTGGTTGCGTTGATTGGGACAGCTTTTTTGATGCCTTGTAGCAGGTTTGTTCTGATCTGCCCAGACCTGCGGGCGGTCCCTGGTGTAGCTGGGAAGCCATGTCTAGGCATTGCTAGACTTTGCCAATCTTGAATGGCGATAAAAGGACTATTGATATTAATGACGGGGTTCACTGCTGGTATAGTTATAAATGGTTGATTATTATTATCGGAAGCTATGAACATAATAAGAAGTAGGTCTTCGTCTGGTACGTTCTGTATAAAAGACATTATATGCCTTTTTCAGGTCGTTGTTGCCTGTTCTAGATGGATCACGGATATTACCGGGTACGTATTGGCCATGCCAGTCGGCAGTTCGAATCTGTATGCTAGAGCGTTGATCTTTTCCAGGATCCGGTATGGACCAAACTTCTTAGTGGACAGTGACGAGTTCCTCGGGATACGATATCCGGCATCGCCAGTCTTGGCCAATTTGGTATAGGCACTTCCAACGAGGTCCGGGATCCTATGCTTACTGTCGTACGAATGAGGGAATTCTGCACGCTGATGTAACGCATCAAACATCTCCAGGAGATGTTTCCGGATGCATTTGAACAGCGAAGCATCACCGGGGTCATCCTCGTGCAGCACGGTCATACGCTAATGTGTAGCCAGCTACCAGAATGCATCTAAGGTTGTTTAGCATGTGCGGAAGACTTCTGCAAACAGTAGAAAGAGAAGGTAGCAAGGGAAGGTAGCAGGAGAAGGCCGAAGAGGTATAAATAGACTTACACTTGAGAAAGCGCATGCCCTCCGGAGAGATCTCCTCAAAGTTGATAGCCTCGATGCCAAATTTGAACATCGTTTCCAACCATGCATCATCCCAATCCTTACGAATCTCTGTCTTGATCTCCTTGAACGTCCCCTTCTCCGTAAATATTGTTCGCCCATGGATCTGATAGGTCTTTCCATTAGTCAGGAAACGGCCACGGCGAAGTCTGAATCTCTCTACAGACTGGAATGTTTTGATAGTTCGCCTTCTCATATCGTGATACGTGAAACCTTCCGGCGTTCTGAGGGGTGATGATGCAAAGATGTAATTGAAGGATGGAAGATGGAGTTGCTTTGTCCCTGTCGTCTGTTTTAGATCGATTGTACGCAGAGATAGGATGATCATAGAAATAGATTTTGACAGGATTTCCCGGCTTTTGTTTTCGTAAGGTGAGAGCAAGACGTGATTTCTTGATCCACAGTACACGAATTTCGCTCAGGGATCGCTCGTCCGTGATGATTTGCTTCAAGAGTCAACGAAGAGGTCTTGCCTACTGTGTTGACGAAAGGCGCACACAACATATATTGCCCTGATCCGTGAAGCGAGTATCCACATCAGCTCTAAAATTGGTGCCAGCTTGACAGCCAGCTCCATCACAATTTGCTAGAGCCTGATTCATAGCTCTTGCCGATCGTTCCATTCCTTCTTGTCATGCAAGTAGACATTTCAAAATCTCATTAGTGCCTCCGATGCTCTCGTTGATACCTCCGTAATGCTCTCACAGCTTTCCTAGATCTCCCTTGACAACTCCGACATCGAATCCATTTCTTCCATCTTGACTTCAAATCTCTTAAACCAGGGGTCGGCAAAAAAGGCACTGCCGTCGACCTCCTTGAACTTGTCTTCGAATTCCTTCAATCGGGCATTGGTCTCTGTAAAGTGTGCATTTGCTCTTGACTGCGGAGCAAGAGGTATTCTCGATCCACTTCTTCCTGACAGCAGCATCTATAACGCTGGGATCGTTCTCGCGCTCGGTGAGTGGAGCGTAGAGGGTTCGTTATAAGAAAGAGTCTGTTTGTTCCAGGAACAGAACAGTTGTAAAGTCGTTCTTGGAGATTGTCATTTCAGACCAGTGAGGCTTAGCTCAGCTGTTTCGGGCAGGCTCTTTTGAGATTCCTTTTCCGTTAGTATCAAGTTCACTCAGCCATCTCTGGATATTCTCTAGAACTTGAGGCACGGTATGTAAGCGACGCAATTTAGCAGGATCTACGTTCAGCAATAATGATCACAGGTTCCCTCCCAACCCGGCTGACGATCCCTCTTGTTGCAGAGAAGAGTTACAACAAAGTGGTATCATAGGTGTATAGATGCCGGTCGATTGTCGTTTTTGAATGAGACTTCCTTGCCATCCAGATCTTTCAGGGACGTCCGGCTCATATCGGTGTTGATCGCCGCCAGGTTCGTAATCTGTACCGCGGGTAGCGCTTACTGCTGCTCAAGTATTTATTATTCTTATGAAGGGCTAAAATCTGATCATTTGACCAGTAATAACCGATGCGTAAGAGATTATGATTGCTCTTGCTATGTAACTGTGACGGTCGGAGTACCGGCATGAGCTCGAGGACGGCCTTTTTCATGGCAGACTGAGCAATACGGGGGATGTGATCTCCGACTTCCAAACAGAAGTAAAAGAGAAACTAAATATTGATAATTTTATAACCGTATTTTCAATAAACTTCTTTCGGGCTAGGAATATTCCGTCTTGTTCCCAGAAGTATATGGTTAACCTTCTAACCGGTTTGGCCGTGGATGGCTTGATAATGAAGTGATAGTCTCAGAGGCCTTGAGAATGATGTTGCAGCGCTAATTATCGGATCCAAATGTGAGGTGGCGTTGCGGCTTGATTGGCGGAGCTTTTTCGAAAGTGAAGCTAAAAGTGCGGCTGCCAGAAGCTTTTTTTTTTTTT
>JAEUBB010000270.1:27847-50954 GCA_018257885.1 Parmelia sp. 050094
TTATATGGAGCCTACTCCATCTCTTCGCATGCTTCGTAGATGAAGATTGGGCATCAGGCGGGGTTGAAGAAAATTCCTTCTCCTAAAGTTTTGCGAGTCTGCCACTCCCGTAGCGTGTTGAAACGCATCTTTACTTGTGACACCTGTGTTTCTAGAAATAATGCAACAGATTCGATTGTGATTCTCGGAATACTCGAAAAGTTCGCCAGATGAGATATTCTGGCCTCAACTGGACGTTTGGTCCGTCAATCAACGTCGATTGATAAAACAGCGTAGAAACTGGTTGCGAAATGTCTGGGTACATCTGACACTGAGTGACAAGCTTGGTCACAGGTACACCAGTGTTTAGGAATCTGTTCATCATGCTTGTTTTGGTCGTATTTCCGAGTTCTGAGTCGATATCGAGTACGAATGGCGCCCGTTGTTTAGTGTCCCCAACAATTACGTCAATTTGCGATTAGTCCTAGGTATTGGACACTCGAGTCATAGAGTAGAGAGATACCCGCAAGTCTGCATTCCGGTCCAACGTCGGACTGAAGCGCGGCAGCAGTGTAAAGACGCATCAGAGCTAGGTGAATGCTATTCTCCGCACTGAAATGGAATGATCTCTCACTTTCCCGTTTGAATAAGAGAAGTAGCGAAACGGTCCATAATCGGCTTGCGGGTCTTCTCCTCGCTACCTATCTTCACGACCTGGGTGCAATTCTGGTCGCCGACAATAATAACTGCCTGTTGCTGACGAGTGATCAAAACTTTCAAGCGGCGGCCATCTGACACGAATCCGATATCAGCTTTGTGGTTGGAAGCGCGGACCAAGTCAATGATCATGACCGCTAGATCTTTGCCCTGCCACCACTCACTCGATCCAACCCGAATCAGTTCCCATTTGTATTTTGGCTTATCCTTATCCAGCTTGCGGAAAATGCTGAGATACAGAGCGACCTGCGGTCTCCTTTAACGCCTGTGCAAGTCTATTGGCCATCTGTCATGCCCTCATAGCCGACAACCACCATGTTACTTTTTGCCTCACATGTTGTTGGTCTTAAGTGCAGAGACACAGTGATCACTTGCAGTCTTGAAAAGACTATTTGAGAACCGGAGGCCACTTTGATCATTTGACATGTTCCATTTGATCTCATCTAGGTTTCCCTCTTGCCCACGCGCTTCTTCCGTTGCGTGGCTTCCTCGTCCAGTCGTCGAAGTAGCTGTCCTAGAGCAGTAGCTAAGAAGTCGGGGTGGACAGCTCCCGCATGATTTGGTAGCGGTAATGAGGTGATCGTCTTTTGCAGGATCTTGTCATAAGGTACTCTTCTTTGCAGACCAAAATATCGAATCTGATAGTTATGCCCGGCAGGGAACTTTCATTCTTTTCACGTCCTTGATAATCCTAAGAGGATACCGTCTTCCACCATGAACGACCGAGTCAAGAATGATAAATGCGTATTAGTGCCCTTGAGACCCGTCGATAGTCGATACTGTGATGATGAGCTTCATGAATTGAAATCCCATCCGTATAAGAAATGAGATCTCTGACTTTTTATTCAGGTCACCCGTGGCTCGTCAGGCTCCTGGATCCTCCGCTTCCATCAATCGTGACTGACATCCTGAAGAGCTGCAAAATTGGCAGACCCTGCTGTCTCAACTCTCCAACCCTGAGAAATTGCCTGATACTCAGCAGCCGTCTCCTTCAAACATCCTTCGAAAATTAATGTTTTTGATACTCTTGTACCCTAATCAATTGTAATTGTAGCTAGAGAGGAAAGAAAGGACAGCGGGTCGAATCAGGTGTGTAGCGATAGCTCTGGATGTATCGTCTCCAGGTGCATTTCCTTGCGTCTGATCAGAAATAGATGCTGTCTTGAAAATTCAAAGTTTCACCTTGTGAGAAGTTACGACTAGCAGATCATTAGCAACAAGACTGAGAAGAATAAGTTACTTCTAGATTTGAAAGTCATCAGGATCTGGTAACGCCATGGAGACGATTCGGTCAGGTTACGATAAAAGGTAACAATCTTGGACGGGATGGGCTTCAGATTGCTCGAAGATGGGAAACTAACGACTTAAAAAAAGTATGCTCAAATCTTTCTTGTTTCCTATCGTCACTTAGTGTTCAGAACTCTCCATGGCACCAATGTTGATAGTGGTCTCTTCAAGACCCATATGCTTTTCGTCTCGAGATGTTCTCCCATTAGCGTTTTCGACTCTAAGAGTCCAACAATGGGAAAGTAATCTCGCCTTTCGAAAGAGATCGCTGATGGAATGAAATGTCAAGGGGAAAACGAAAGACCATCAACAATTTTTCCAGCACTATGACTGGAGTAAGATAGTCTTCGTCCTTGGCTTTTCCCGCGGTTTTCTTTGGTTTTGATCGCGGGCCAAGGTCACGAGTGTCGAGGTATGATAACCCATTTTCTGATGTTGCGTTTGCGCCACACTCCCCTTCGTAATCTATAACGATGAAGATCGGGTCCCGAAACAAAGGCCATGGTGTTACAGATTGCAGCTCTGCAGGTGTTAGACTAGGATTGCCATTACCATCCGTACTGTATCCTAGGTATTTTAGGGGCTCCGGAGGACCGCGTGGAAGAAGTGTTTCCACCATAATGGAGATGAGATAACTGACTGATGAATTTCCACTAACAGCAAAATCTCGTCGTTCAGGACAACATAGATACGAGAGCGTGATACTTGAAGGATATCATGCTGGACGAGGCGGAAACATGCAAGCAGAATTGATAATTACCCAGAATCACCCCCAAAATCATACCCACCCTGAAGCACATTGCCACCTCCCCATAGGCCCCCCGCCTGGCGACAGCACGAACAGCTATTGCTGAACTATCGAGGAGTGTTGTTCATCAATAGAAAACATAGTGTCGCTGTATCCGATTCTGTAAGTGGGCGTGAAGCCAACCTTGAATCATTCGACAATGGTGCTCATGCAGACCATCAGTGTTTTGCCAATTCGTCGCCTGCTCAATGATTTTTTCATTGACGCGAGGAAGTTTTGAGTTGCTATTGACCGCGCTGCACATCGAATTGAAGGCACTAACCGGGTTGCTAATTTCATCAATGGATGTGTCAACGGGCTCCGAATTTTCACATCTGGCTCGAGCCGCGATGAGCCTCATCTGTCAAGATTTGAGGCTCTCAGCCGTGTTTCCGCTATGACCCTTGCGCATGTAAGCAATATCACTCAGTCTCTATGGGGTCAAAGACAAACCCAGGAGAGCTCTGAGATAGAATGATCCATCTATCATCCTAATCACTCTTAGTATCCTGATACTTAGACAGCATCATAAGGTTGTGTTCTCCCGTGCCTTGTAGTAGCGGGGTCTGAAACTTCTTGGCCCATTGATGATATCGCGGTAATGACCTACAGAGTTATTTGAGGCGGCGATGAACATGACTGCAATTTGGAGGCGTACATAGAATCTCATGATGATAGAGGAGAGGTTGAGCCTGCCCAGGACACTGATAGACAAGGTTCGAGAGCCTTTTGGGCAGGCTCCATCGGATGGGCTTCTCGTCAATATCCTATAACCAATAGTTCTCTCAGGACCTCAATCTCCTTGACTTTAGCTTCTCGGGTTGTCAGATCGTCGTCATAATCTGTCTCAGCATGAACTGTAATGTTTCTGAATGATGACTTAATGCATAGATAAACGTCTGGCGTCTCGCAATAGTGGGATTCGTAATTTTCAGTCCATTCAAGACTATCAATAGACTTGAGGAGCGTAGACGAATACTAGTCCGTATTATCAAATCTCGCGCCATAGCTTTGCTGCCACCGACTGACTCGAATATAGTCTGAAGCCTTAGTAGGAAAAAAAATCTGTCTCCTTGATTCTGCACGACTCTCTCCCAGGTGCCTTGGAATCGTTGATTCGATAGTGACATGGATGCAAGAATTTTCGTTTACATAAGATATGCTTGACAAAGAATGTGCTTCATAGAGGGTTGCAAGAAAGTCTGAGAAATTCTGAAAAAAGTGGGAGATGGGAGATATTTTGCAGAGCTTGAATGATCCTCTGTGATCGATTGATTTGCTGCCGTATATCTTATCGGTGAAGTATTGATTTCCCAATGTGTACCAGTCCATCATAAACTAAGACATAGTACAGACGGTTAAACCACAGCTTAGTAGTAGCGGGATACTCAAGGCAGTAGTGTGGTTACTAAACGTAGTGAGTGGTGTGCTCGATGGCTGGCCTGCAGGCCATGTCACTATCTATAACGTAGAGTAGGATTCCAATGGTGACAACCAAGCGGAGCCCAAAATCTGTCGACGTATACATTGTCTTCGCACAACTCTGTCATCTGAGACGAATGCGTAATACTACACGCTTCCGAATTCATCTTCTTCGTTCCGCCATCCTTCATCAAGGAGAAAGAAAGTCCAGAATAGCCTGTACCATCTGTACCATTGGCCTGTCGAGCCTCACAGCCTGTACATGCTTGCCGGGCTAGGGTTAGGGCTTGGTCGGCAAGTGCCCGTAGGAATCAACGAATTTCAAAATTTTCATTTGCTTCTTCAAAACCCTCCCCTCGACGAACCACCATCGTTCACCATCCTCTTTCCCATTATCGGTCTTCCAGTAACCTGTCCGATTCCCTGAGCTATCATGCCACGCTCTCTACTTACCAATGAAGGCATCCTTCGCAAGCTTCGTTTCTCAGACGAGTATCATCATCGGCGCTGTCGGGAATATTTCTTCGATCACGGGCTTCTTACTCTTCCCCTCTCCTTGCCTATTCCGGAAGTCCGCCTTGAACAAATCCAGGATAGCTGCAATAAATCCACAGCGATTTACTCCATCACTCCCCATCTGGAAGGTCATACAGAGGCCTATGATCGCGACAGCGTAAATCGTAGCAATATTATATTCTCACTCTACGAACAATGGTTTCGCGATCATCAATCCGATATCGATTTCGGAAGTTTCGTCGCCAAGCTGATTCGTGTCGAGATCCCATCCATTGATACGAAACCGACGGTCGGAGACATCATAAAGATCCATGAGGCATGGTGCGAGCATGTGGAAATCAATCTACCATTATGCTCCAGGAAAACAGATGCGACAGGAACAGAAATTGACGATCCTCCATTCGAATTCCATGGCTGTATCGGGATTAACAGAAAGCAGAATAAGTACTACAAGGTCCGGCCCCTTTTTCGGGCCTTGATCATGATTGTGGATCATCATGCAAGCTCAGATGCAGAGCAAATTGTCCATTTGTTTGGTACAGATCTTTCATCGGGTCTGAGCGCACCGATTACCTTCGAAAGCATAAGTCCCAAGCTTGAGTCAGAAAATTCCCTGGGTAATCACAACAATGGTTTCGTAACCACCACACTCTCGGCAGCAATGGACTTCGTCACAGCCCTCGAATTGCGCGAGGAAAAGGCCTCCCCAAAAAACCAGCGAGATTCGAGCATAATAGATGAGAGAGGGGCAGATCCAGGACACTACACGAGAGCAGCTAGGTCAATGGGCTACACCGGACCAGAAATTCGACGGACGTCAAGTACCTGGGTCAAGCTTGCTGAGGGCGAAGATGTGCTACCCCCGCTTACTCCTGAGGTAATGCAAATGAAACAACGCCTCGGCATGACAGATAAGGCCATGTTTGCACGATACCAGCAAAGCGAACAAAGAAAAAAGTACCGACTGGGCTGTTTGGGTTGAGAAAGCGCAGCGGAACCTGAATGCGAAGCATTGATTTGGTTGGGGGTAGGGAAACGTGTCGTGGTGTGGGTATTTGGAAATGCAGGCAAGATGCTAGCGGTATTGATACTTTAAAATAGATCATAGTTTCTGCTCAACCTCGCTCATACAGCGAAATCGGGCCGGCTAGAGCAGTGCCTACTCAGTCGGTAGCTTTCGTGCCTTTAGCATTTCAGCAGATCAAGCAATCAAGGCCGATTAGTCTGAGACTGATGATATATCTTATTATCAATTTCCTAACTGACACCTGATACCTGATTTCAACAACTCGAGCCTCTATCTCCAGCAAAAATCCTCATTTTGATCACATTTTAATCCAAATCAGTACCTCACGTCGACATTGGTAAACCAACTTTGAACCTCCGTCATCCGCAAGGAGACTGCATTCGAAGGCACGAAAATAAGCGAAGGCTTATGATTTCGCTCTGTCAGAAGCTCTGAGCTCGAAGTTTGGATTGGTTGCTATACGAGCGAGAGAGCCATTGACTAAAGATCCGCCACATGTGAGTCCAGGAAGAAGGACGATATATTGAACAGCGCTTAGCTCGGAGATGAAGAACAAGCATAGATAGGCGTGCGAGGGGTAGGGATTGAACAAGAAAACAGAGTCCTCCAGGGGCAGGGATCTAGTCTACCATTTCCCAGCTTCCTCGGAAATCCCCACAATATCCTTATGCGCTTTCAATGCCGGTGGCATCTTGGCCCTCTCGAGGATGAAACAGCAGGAGCTGATATTTCTTCTCAGGCCTTACTGTCTCAGATCTAGAAGTTTTGAATATCGAATCGATAGTTCGATAGGGGGAGTCGGTGGTACCTTGGTTTAGCAGGCCATATTAATTGATTTAGAAAGTGATACACTATACCGATAGCCCCTTTAATCATATTGGTTAGACTCATAAGACTCATCGCGTCTTCGCCTCTCGGCACTAAATATTATTAATACATTGTGCTCGATAAATATAACGGTAGCTTCAGGTACATACCGCTCGATTGTAATTTTCTCATCGTCTGCATGTGCCGGAAGGGCACGATCTTGCTCTTCCTTTTCTTGCAATAACGCTTCTATAGTATCCTGGCGGTGGTAGAGTAATATACAGTATACAGATTCGCTTTTAACCTTTCCCGAATTTCTGATTCAGGATACTTTTAGACCTATAAGGTAGCGGCCTTTGCTCTTGCGGTACGTAAATACTCCCGCGTATAACTGCGATAATATTCTGATAAATAGTCTGGGTATTGTTTCTCGTCTGTCCTCCCATCATTTTTTCCATCCAGATAGAACGCCAGTGCGTTGAAGTGGTACTTTCCCTTGGCCTTCCCGCTATGAAATTCCTCAAGCCACGCGGATTGTCCATGCCGAGCCATTTTCTTCACTCGATACGGACCTTCCCATCTTGGTTCCAGGAGTGTCTTGTCGAGGTCGGTAGGTGTGGGAGGAGGTTATATAGAGCGGTATATAGAGAATAAGAGCATATATAGAAGAAGAGAGCTGTAAGACTAAGCGACGATAGAGAGGAGGATCTAGGGTAATTTTCAATGGAGTGATGTCGTTTCAGAGCACTTCAGAAACTAACCTTTATCATAAGGCGCCGATCACCATTGAGTGATGTCGTTTCAGAGCACTTGGAGGATCACGGCACACTTCTGGGCAAGAAACAACCAAGCTATCATGCCTATCCGCTTTCTTCGACAACCAGAGAAGAAGAATCAAAAAGAGGATCGGAGAAGATTTGAAATAAGTTATACGGTCAGCACCGGCCATGGAACTTTGCGTGATAGCACGACTATGATGACGACTGTATCGACCGTGCTGCGAACGTCAATGCAAGGACACTTAGCATTCAACGCGGTATGTTGTAATACTGGCCTGATTGCCATTCGAATTTCATCTAATGGTCGCTGAGTTCACCAACTCCCCATATTCCTCCTTTTCTTTAGCAGTAACCAACTTTTTAGGCTTCTTCCGAAATACTAGTCATCACTGCTGAGGATAATCTCTGTTCACTATCGGTTCCGTCGCCGATAAAGCTACTCCAATTTCTTGATTTTGGACATTCTCCTGGTAAACCCAGAGTTCACCATATTCCATCATTGGCGCAATTGAAATTTGCTTCGATCTCAGGTGTGACTGTCTTCGAGGTGTCTTTGTGCTTGCCTTCAACAACATTTCTAGTGATCTGAGAGGTAATTCCCTCTGCATCATATGGCAACACCGACACGACTCTGTCATTCTATAGGATCCACTCATTTATCTTGCTTCACGAGCAGACGTAGTGATCAGGTCTGAAGTGATCCAAGTGCCTACCTGGCACCATCGGAATGATACGGAAGGAGAGCCACTGCTACGAGAGCTAGAAGAATTTTTCAGGGACTATATCGTCCGGGAGGACATTGCCGCGAGGGGTCCCTAAGTTCAACCAGTAGATCCCTTGAAGCTGATACTCACGGGGCAGGACGTTGAGCTCGGAGCTTCAGGGGGACTGTTGCTATGGGACCGTGTTTATGCGGAATCAAAACTCAGTATCGGCAATACTCGTCTTTTCATGTCCTCAATCTTTCAAATTCAGTAAGGAAGCCATTCTGGAACACTGAAGTGCCAACCAACGCCTAACTAAGCGGCAACGTAGATAGAAGATGAAATCCAAAATATTCTCGTCTGAAAAGCACAGGCTTTAATTCTTCCAGCAAGCGGCGGAATGATCAGTGTGCAGAAGAACGACGGTGAAAATGTTGGCTAGCGAGTGCCTTAAGTGTCAGTGGATCAGTTGTAGCCACAGGCTGAGTGTCATGACCATCTGCACTCTTAGGTTCAGATCTGCATGAGCCAGGAACCACCACCGTTCGCAATCAACGAGGTATAAAATGTTCTTGATGGTGCGTGGTAAACGCCATTTTTGTATTTGATCCCAGCATGGGCGTAGAAGCAGTGTAGCTGCATGATTGAACGATCCTAGAAGTCGGCAAGCTTTGTGATTTCGGCCAGCCAATTTGGCATGATTCTAGCTGGAAGGATTACCACATGGATGCCGTTCTTCAACAATATTTTCGAGATGGTAACTCGCCGGACCTTCACAAAATCGAGCTGGTGGGCAGAAGGGCACTTCTTGAGACCCGTCGAAGCTTTATCGCGAAGATAGGGGGGCGGGAGATGTGGGCGATCGAAACGAGAGCGATTGAATTGAGCTCGATCGCTTGAAACGACCTGACTAGTGCGGGCTCGTGTCTGTATAATGCGGGGGCCCATGAACTTGGATGTGTCGACTTCGTTGCGTTTGACATTGGTATACTCCAGTCGGGTCAAAGACATTTTTTAATAAGGTTAGAGAAATAAGTAGTGGTCTGTATGACTTGGCTATACCTCGCATGCCCTTCTGACTTTCGCCCAGAAGTCTAAACAATTCTTGCTTGCTGCGGGAGTTAAGGTGTTTTAAGTAAAAGACCCGAAGATATTACGTGGCTAGATACGGTAAGTCTGGAGTCTCACAAGGGAGGCTGTAATAGTGACGTGAAGAATGACGTGAAGAAGTGCAAGTAGTGAGTTTCAACAAAACCCAGGGTGTTGTTGTGAGGAGGGAGCAGTGAGGCTCCGAGGAGTCTCACAAGGGAGGCTGTAATAGTGACGTGAAGAATAGCGTGAAGAAGTGCAAGTAGTGAGTTTCAACAAAACCCAGGATGTTGTTGTGAGGAGGGAGCAGTGAGGCTCCGAGGAGTCTCAGCCAGGCCTGACTTTCGAAAGTGCTCACATTAGGACCATTTGACACTGGGGGTAGTTTCATGAACACTTCCATTCGACGAACCTCTCGATACATGCGAACCTGTGAGATATTAAATGGATGGTTTGGAAGGGAGGACATGGCGACTTACCCATAGCTTCGTATCGTTGCAATAGAAGAAGAACAAGTGGATCTTGGAGTAGGTAGATGGCCCCTGACGGGTAGCCTTGGTTACCTCCCATAACGCAATTTCGTAATTCGTTGGAAGAGTAGGATCATGTTTTCTGTCGACGTTATATCTTCTAATTGTCAACGACAGGGTGGAACCCGCTTCGACATCTGGATGCTCCGCGGAATCGTTTCCTAGACTGTTATTCTCTTGTTAGTCTCGTTGTTCTTCAGATCCTATCCCACATGAAGCCATGCTTGGTCGCTGCCTGTGCGTGTGCCTCTCGGTAGATGTCTCCCATCTTGAAGACTTCATAAAGTAGTCTTGGGCATGCAAGCTCCATTCTAGTGAAGAGTCTTCTGAGCACGCTGAACTAGGAAGACATGTCAAAAGAGTAATCTGACGACTTTACCCATCGCTCCAATCGTAAGGTCCAGCTCCAGCTCCGCCTTGAGCTTAATCTCGTCTCCCCTACTCGATGTTTCACCATTGACAGTCACCGTGGTCCAGCCTCCTCCTTCAAGCTCAAGATTCTCGTTTTCGAAAGCATCCTCGTGCTCAGGTGGCATTCCTCAGAGTTATTCCTTGCTTCGATCCGCAGCTCTTTTATGGCCTCCAGATTCTTCTTCCATCGTGCTTCTTACATCTCGAGAAGAGACCCTATAATACCTTGACTGTAAATGATGCATCGTGATCCGATGAGTAGAGAAAGGAGGTAAAATCTCTCTTTCACTTGGGTAACATGGTACTGGTTTGCGTCGATGTTGGGGCTTTTGCAGGTACTCTCTGACGATGTCGAGGCATTTGAGCGAATGGATTCTGACCTAGAAAGCAACAAAATGAAATTGAGCACAGCTGCGCATATCTGTGTCGCATATCTTCTATAGCAGAAAAGGTTTTGACGGAACTGAACCCCCAGTTTCCAAGATTAACAAAACTGACTTCTGACTGGTCAGTACCTATGCTGGTGGACTCGTACATTCACAGAGACTATGTTGATTCAGTGCGCACTCACACAACTATCTCAAAGTATCCGTCGAATGCCAGCGACCATTACGGGTACAGAACATCCTCAATTGCCATCTCCCGGCCAAGATTAGACAAAATGGATTGTTTTGACGTTAACGTCATCACAGGAGCCCTGACGGCATCAAACACAGCTTCGTCACTAAACTTTGGCTCTGTGCATAAACGATGTCCTGCAATATTTCGCTCTTCTTCAACATTGCCATCTTTATCTGACAAGCCGCCGACGCAGCCTTCCGTAACGCTATGTTCCTTGTCAATGCTGAATCTAGGTCGAGACTTCGCGTCAAGATTATGATGATGGTCTCGATCCAGAAATGCCAAATGAATGTCGACTTGCTGTCCATCTCGCAGATCACATGATGCTCCACACATTAGCTTGGGGTGGAAAGAACTCTCAGAAGAGACTTTCTGATCACCCTTGGGAAAAGACAAAGGTGATGTGAGAGGTCTCTTCCTCTTCGACAATGAGGTTCGTGGCAAATACGAAAGAGATGATGATGAATTTAGATGGCCCAGAAGAACGAAAAGTAAATAAACTGGCAGGATCATTTGACGTCACCCCCATCCAAGACTAACCCATTTTGCGATCGCTGGAGCTCTAGAACTTCGTGCACGAATTGGACCCTTTGTTAGTCGTCTCCTCGTTACACTGCTGTCAAGTTGTTCATATGTTCCCCAAAGTGTGACCAAGGTCTGCTTGTACTTCCAATATACAAAGCGTATCTTCCATCCTCGTAATAGCCGATCATGACGTAAATTAATTTGAGTTTGCCCGAGAATCGTTTATCAGATTTTGGTAGATATTGAGCATAAAGAGGGATGGTAATTTGCTTATAGCTTAATACTCGATTCATACCGGATATACCGGTGAATACGTCTGTAAACGAGCGAACTCCTAGTCGGATCTTCGGAGACGGCTGGATCCAATACATTGGTATTACGATAGAGCTGACTTACCCAAGTCGCTTCCACTAGGGCTGCGTGCGTTTTGGTATACCAACTGAGGAGATTCATGATTGCGGTATATAATCTGAACACAAACAGTCCTCAACGAGAACATTCCCAGGCTCTAGTTTTGTGACCAGCTCCGCACGAATAGACTCGCCAGCCTGATCATAAGTCCTGGTTGGGATCCTGCAGAGATGACTTGATGTTGCGCAAGTTACACAGGAGGGAAAGTGGCTTCGAAAAGAAACTGCGGAAGGCCCTCTGTTAACAAGAAATGAAGCGTCGAACTCGTGTCTTAACCCTGTGACATATCGAATTTTTATTGAGATCGGTAATCAAGAGGCACTGGTGAAACAGTAATGATTACTTGATCTTCAAGAGATATTAAAATGGTTTGGAAGACAAGATCAGCAGCCTAGTGTCGCCTTTGATTCTTGAAACCGGAGTTGGCTTGCTGTTGAGGCATATCTCCTAGATAATATAGTAGAATACGCATACCCGCGTAGGGTGCAGTGATTCCAGAACCAGCCCTATATCTAAAGCTGAGACTGCGAAGGAAGTCAATGATATCGTTAAAGTTGCTACCGTAGGGTCTAAAAGTAACAAGATGTTAGCTCGACGCATACGCTCATGAAATGAAAAGGACGCAAGCTGGATGTTTACATCCATTGATGTTCTGTAGGAATTGCGGTAAAGGCCGAAGCCATCGATGAAAAGAAGAAAAATTAACGAAAGGTATTTGATACCCTTCGCACTATGAAACTGATGATCGAAATAATCGCGGCTATACGTCTCTCACTCAAGTTCTGCTCTTGAATCCGCAGATAAGGCGAGCGGTTGAAGCCATCCTCGTTCGTTGAGCAGAACATGTGTGTGTTCCTGTGGCGAGATCCACTCTTGTCAATAGTGCGGTTCTGAAATCATGAAAAGTCCGATGAGGAAGTTGCATTTCGAAGTATGACCAATTTCAACAGGGTTCCCACTGCAAGGTGATTACATCGACGTCGAAGGTACCCATTGAACATGCAAATGATGACCATCTTAAGCTTCAGTAGTTTTGGAAGTCCACTATTGAAACTGGTCTTGCGGATAGACTGAAACTCAGAGGTAGTGTGTCCCAAGCCGGCAATGGATTCTGATACCAAATCGTCAGTTGTGTCCTCCACGAGGACCTGAGTATCGACTACGCCTATCACACTGAAGAATTGAAATAGATCTATGCCAAACAGGTCGAGTATCTTCATATCTCCAACGCCCCAAGGCTCCACCCAGCTCGAAATCTCTGCATGTGACTGATCCATCATAGCGTCGTCCTCTGCTCCTGACCGATCCGGATGACCCGAGCGCCGGCCTGCAGGGCATCCTGCTCGTTGGCAGGCATATCCAGGAAGACAACGTCGCTTTAGTGCTTCTGTAGATTGATCGCGGTGGCGGAGATCCGGAGGCTCGTGACTAAGACCTGGATAGGATTCTCCTTATCGTTGAAGGCGGTAACGGCGGCCTCTCGGTCCCTTTGCTTGTACTTCGAGCGGATGGAGATGACATTGAAGCCCATGATCATGAGCAGGACTTTGACCAGGCATTGGGACGAGGGCCAGTCGCAGAAGACAATCACCTTTCGCAGCCCCACGTTACAGATCTCGTGCCTTTCTAAGATCGTTTGGCGAGCTAAATGGTGTTATAGCGAGATCGTGATGTTAATCTGCAACGCAAAATAGATCATCCTCTACCGTAGAATGACTGGTCCCCTCGTGGTATGAATCGGATATGCATAGAGAGCTAAATTTTGCTAGTTTAGTTCTTCACCTTTCACAGCTCGATTGATGCCGTAGTTGCTTCATTTGTAACAGTTCGCTCAGCGATAAGTGCAATGATAGGTGCAGCTTTCGCTTGACACTCTCTTCTCCACCAGTTCCCTGAGCAGTCACACAGGTGAGGCGAAAGAATGCCAAATTTTGGCGAACCAAGATCCGCCAGCCTGTCCAGAAGTACCACGTCCTCAAGGATCCCAAAGAGCGCATGTTTTTTATCTAGAGTTCCTTGGACCATTTCTCTTTCGCAACAGGGACCAAGTGTTATGTGTATGTCTTCTTGTTGTCCTGCGACAAGCGAATAGTCACACCATCGCAACGTCCCATTTCTCCTCCCAGTCCGTATCCGGACCCATGGAGCAAACTGCACGTGGAACCCTGAGTAGCTCTCCATATGATTCCTGCGAGTCGGCTACCAAGGTGTTCTCTGAAGCATTCAAGGATACAACCAACGTCGTTTGCAGCGCGAAATTAGAGGAATCTCTGGAATCTGCGCGCTCGCGCCTGAAGTTGCAGCCTTGATGCATTCTTCATCCCACGGTGCGCCTGGCATTGAGTTGTAGAATGTTGCTGTTCCGAAGGCTAGATTCTCGGTCTGAAGTACGCATACGGACAACATCCAGTGACACCGGGAAACGCGTGCCGACAATATTAGGTAACGCCTGGCAAACACGCCGAGACCTAATACGGCAGGAATCGACACCTTCATCGAAGCGAAAAAAGAGCCGCGACAAGGTAAAAATAAATCTCAATCAGCTGTGACCAACTTCATCATAATCTTCCTCGTCGTCAAAACGATCGTGAACGACATGAAGATTAACAGCAACGACCAACCATCCACCATATGATCATCAAGAAGATCGCAAGTGAGAAAACACCCTCATCTGCAACTCCTAATCGAGAAACCCATTCTCTGACTTTTGTAGCTTCATGAGAGCTTCATTGGCGCCTCCAATGTCTTTCTTGCAGACTTTTCCCTCACATATTATCGGTGGCTACCACAGGTGCACCCTAGCAGACAGGGTGGAAACTATCACGGCGTGAATAGAGCTTGCTCGAGCTGCGATTAATCTCATCATCAGGTTGTGTTCTTCCATCGTGCTGCGATTGTAGTGTCGGAAAGACCTTGGTCGATTGACAATCTCGCGATACCGACATGAAATATGTTGGGGGAATGAGAATGCATCTGCCGGAGAACCTGCCAGTTGTTTCTCCAAATATTTCCTGGTCCTGTATGCATAATGATTCTTTCCAGACACGAAGAATAGGCTCTAGGCCAGAGATAGTCCAGTCACCTATTCCTTATCATCATCATCTTCTTTCCAGACACAAACAATAGGCTCTAAACCAGCAGATGTTCCAGTTATTGATTGCATCTCTTCATCTTCTTCTTCCAGCTGTCTCGACTATCACATCTTTCGTATTCACCTTGACGACATAATGCACAACAATCCATCGTAGCCTTCACAATGCGAAACAATCGTTCGACCGCGGCTCCAAGTACGAAAGATTGCCATGCTATCTCGGACCGCTTGAGTCGATGGCCGTACTTCTTCTTCTTGTGGCAGTTCTCGACGACTCGCTGACCAATAGGAGACCAGTACGACCGCTCACATAGTGTGAGTAGGCCGTATCAAAATACGTCCACAAACGTCGATGACATCGATCCACAAAAAGCTGTATGCTTTCACGTTCCATTTGGCCAGCTCCTCCGTGATTTCTGGGTCCTTCAACCTGGTTTTCAGTAAGAAGTAGGGGAGGTGCTGTCATTGTTGACGCAAATGATAGAGACACTCGAGTCAACGATGTGTTTGTATGCTTTCACATTCCATTTGGCAAGCCTTGCAGTGGTCTTTCTGGGTCCTTCAACCTGGCCTTTAGTAAGAAGTAGAAGATAATCTGCCTTGGTGCAGTTATTCCTAACGCAAATGAAAGAAACACTCGAGTCAACGATACGTTTGTATGTTTTCACACTCTATTTGGCCAGCTCATAAGTGATCTTTTACTGTCTTCCAGCGTGGCCTTTAGTGAGTGGAGATAATCTGCCTTGATGCAGTCGTTCTTGAGGCCAATGGAAGAAATACTCAAGTCAGCTATATTTTTGTAGACACTAGCCATGTGCATATACAGAGAATATTCTTTAATGCAAGTAGAAATTGTGAATGAGATGGTGGAAAATATTCACGTTCTCAGTCTGGACACATAACAGCACCGCTGTTCTTACTAACCAAGATGTAAACAAATGAGAACATGGCCAAGTATATATGTAGAAAACCTTCATATCTGATGGAACGCAAATAAGTCAGCAGTCTCAAATCGACGCAGCCTCTGAATCAAGAGTTGAAGCTTGTAAAAGAAAAACCTTGTAAATAACCGTCTCTGGTGTAGGTGATGCTTGAATTTAGTAGCTTGGGATATTTAGACTGGAGATGAATAAATTATAGTGAAGTGAAATGGTCATATAGCGCATCAGATATTTTGTCTAGCCAGTTCAATTACCTTCTGAGCAGCCTCGTCGAAGTCATCAAACGCATGTAGAGAAAGCCCGCTTTCCGCAATCTACTGATTTTCAGCGTGTTTCTCGTCACTCGTGTCTCGGGTTTACTTACCATTTTCTGCCCAATATCCTCGTTTGTCCCTCTCAGACGGACAACTACCGGCACTTTAATGCCAAGATCCTTGTAAGCGAGCATGATACCATCGGCAATCATGTCACAGAGAGTAAGTCCACCGAAGATGTTGACGAAGATTGTCTTCACTCTTGGGTCTTTCAAGATGACTCTGAAAGAGCTTTTGACCGTCTCACTGGTTGCTTTGCCGCCAGTGTCAAGGAAGTTTGCGCATTTGCCTCCCAGATCAGATATGGCGTCCACGGTATTCATGGCAAGACCAGCCCCGTTGACTAGCAAATGTGGTCAGACCCGATTCAGCAGTGATTGAGCATTGTTTACCTAGCGTGCCAATGTTGCAATCACCCTTGAGCCTGAATCCGAACGTCAACAAATCACCGTGAGTTTGGGGGTAAACAGTCTCACTTGATGTAGACGATACCGTCTTTTTCAGCTTCTACCTCTTCCGGCACCTCACTACTAGTATCTCGCATCTCTTGGACATCAGCGTGCCTTTTACCGCTTCTGAACGCGGCATCATCAAACTCAAACTCGGCTCGTGCAACAGAGAGCCGTCCTTCATGAGTACGCGAGATTCTAGTAGACAAAGATGAAGCTTCTTTGGCGAAAAAAATGTCGATGAGAGACGAGAAAATCAGTGACAAAGAATCGAGTGATTCCTTTCCACATCTGAGATCCGCAGCTACCGAGGAAAACGTGGAGTCATCTTTAATATTATCCATTGGCAGGGGATAGTATTTTGCATGAATCTGAGGACTTTCACCTCCAATTGAAAACGAAGTAATAATACACGGGGTATATTTCGTCCTGTCCACTGCTATGATTAGAAAATAGTCTCTGCTCTCGGGATCCTCAGACTTTGAGATTGGTACCCCAAGCTTTTCAAGCATTCTAAAGCTTTGAGTCTCTGGGATGCGAATGTGTCGCCGCTGGATGGAAGCGGGGTTTCTTGGAGGTCGTACAAAAGGTCTTCGAAGAGTGTGCACTCCTCGTTGCTGTGTTTTGTTGTGTGATGATGGTAGCTGCACCAATCTATGAGTAACTAGATATTTTAGTCTCCATCTGAAATGTCACTCACAGAAGGTATTCGATAGGCTTCACTAGCCAGAAGTCGCTTCATTTCCTCTCCAAACTTTGAAGGGTGATTCGTAGTCACAACTCCAGCACCTTCAAGCGCTTGTACTTTGCCAGCGGCTTTCTTCTCACCTGCGCCAACAAAAGCTCCCGCATGGCCCATGACTCTCCCTGGAGGAGCTTGGATCCCTGCAATGAGTCCCATGATCGGCCTAGTCATGTCAAAAAGTTTCGTAATAAGTCAAGCTATGAATAAGAGACAGGCTCACTTTGGTTTGTCCGAGCGCTTCCTGTACTCCTTGACCCAATCTGCGGCATCTTCTTCGGCCCGTCCTCCAATCTCTCCGACAAGAATTATGCCTTTCGTATCAACATCATGTTCAAAAACATTCAACGCATCTACAAAGTCAGTCCCGGGAAGAGGGTCTCCACCCATTCCAATGACCAGACTTTGACCAAGGCCAGCTCGCGTAGTAGCTGCAACAGTCTCGTAGCTCAGAGTACCAGACTTGGCCACTATGGCAATACACCCTGGTGTGAAGGTTGGCAGAGGATGGAAGCCAAGTCTGCATTTACCAACAGCGGAAATCATGCCAGGTGAATTTGCGCCAACCAGGCGAGATTTTGATTGAGATCTCAGCATCGAATGAATCTCAGAAAAATTTCAGCTCCAAAAATTTCAGCGAAGGGTAAGTCTCATACTCTAAGCATGTCATGTAATGGTATGTGTTCGGCAACAGCAACGATAAGCGGGATTTCAGCTTCTATTGCCTCCTCTATGGCTCCAGCGGCGTACTGGGCAGCCACGTAGATGGCTGTCGCATCCGGCTTTAATTGTTCTTTTGCCTGAGACATAATTAAAATTTCTTTTTCTAGCTGGGAGGAAAAGAAGTGGTAGAGAAAGTCTCACTCACTGCTCGTACGGAGGGCAGCACAGGCAGTCCCAGGTGCTCGGTATTTTTGCCAGGTGTGACGCCACCGACAATCTTTGTTCCATATTCAATTGATTGTTTGGCATTTTGGGTCGCCTGTCGTCCAGTAAACCCCTGAAAGATTACACGTGTGTTTTGTCCAATCCTCAGGTTCGATACAGTATCGGAGTAAGCAGATAGTGGTCTAGAAGTTGAGAGAAAGTTTTTATGTACAATTCGTAGCTGAAGACGAGTACTTGCGGGAGAAGCGATGGAAATGCGGTTGGATATCAATGGCATGCACTTCCTAGTAATCATAGTGTGAAGGAATATGAAGCCAAGCTAGGATTCTATAGTCTCACTATAATTCGTAAACGTACAATGCCATAGAGATGCTGCTGAGTTTGTAGAAGTTGTGGAAGATGTAGAGGATGTAGAAGATGTGGAGGATGTAGAAAGGAGGAAAGGACATCTGAAGTGTGAAGTGTGAACTTTGAAGTATGTAAAGTGCAATGACAATGACGTCCCAAACAGCAATGTCACATTGCCCTATAGGAAAAGAGGCTAACCTTTATGAGGTTTAGCGTTTTCTATCTATCAGCCCACCTAAATCAATGTTGCCGTTAACATCCTGACATCTTGCCCACATTGTTACTTGCACATTGTTAGGCTATCTTGTGAAACCAACTGATGCGATGCTCTCTCCGAGACCTGTGTATATAATCAATACCTCTTTCCAATCATTCAGCTACAATTGACCACCTTGTCTTTGCACTCCAGGAATATCGTGAACTCCTCAAAATTCGCTTCCTACATTCATCAAGCCCAGCCAACTTGCATCCAACAGCATGGTCGTCCTCTACCAATCCCAAACCTACCCCGTCAACCCCCCCAATGCCTCCTCCCTACTCACACTTACCGAACTCTGGGAAGCCATGCAAATCAAGTGCCGCAAGCCCGAGCTTTTCGTCGCTCCCATATCCGCCTGCGAGGTCATTGAGGAGAACGATCGTTTCATGAAGAGAGCCGTCACCTTCCGAGAAGGCATGGGCCCACCCGGCGGGAAGATTATCGAAGAACTGGACATTCGTGCTCCGTGGAAGGTACGTCCACGAGTCCTCATCGGTCATTTCTACACGCTTCATGCTATTCACCCAAGCTGACAGCTCTGCCCTATAGGTCGACTTCCGCAACCTTAACACAGGCGCCTTCATCAATAATACCGTTTCCCAAGGCAAGGATGAGACAGACCTCTACCTGACGTTCTACTTTGAATGGCCGTACCCAAAGGTCCAGGAGGGAAGTGAGGAAGCGAAGAAGCTGTCGGATCAGCTGTGGGAGCATGCGAAGAAGTCGGTACAGCATACAATTGACGTTGTGAGGGAAATGAAAAGTAAGGGAGAGTTGAAAGGTTGAGTCGTAACGGGATACGAGTCTTGGTAGGGTTGAAACAAATATATCACGCAGCTTCGCTTGAAACTTATATACAATAAAATTCCCCGTCACAACAAGACCTTAAAACCAGCGAGCGTATATCCATCCGATGCAAAAATATCGATTGCTTTGACTCATCCATAATGTGATATGTATTTCTAGTCATGACCGCGACCAAGAGCAACCATAATTGAGCAGGGTATCCTCTCCATCCTCCGCCATCTACCCACCATACCCTCACCTTTCCCCTTCATCGCCCGCGGCCCCCCTCCTTTTCCACACACAACAACTCATCATTCCTCAAGCACCGCCCTCCCTCTTAGCATACTCATCCTCAATATTCTCTTCGTACAACTTATTTGCCGCCTTTTCTACCTCTGACGCCGTTTGCGCAACACCAGCCTTGGTTTCTGCCGCGGCAGAGCTTCCGTTCTTCTCGCTTGCGTCGTCCATGGCCGAGGCGACATTCTTGGTCACGGATTCTTGGTCCAGGGTGGTGTCGCTGTTGGAGGGCTTGTCTGAGCTGGTGAGGGTGGGAAGGGAGGGCATGGTGAGTGGAGGATAAGTGGGACGTTTGGAAGAATGGAATAGGAGGTTTGACAACTTTTAATAGGATCGTAAGCGTGCACTTGAGAGATCTTATGATGTGACTGTAATGTGACTGGCAATGATGCTGGCGGGGCAAACCCTGTAGTCCATTCACCTCTGCTACCCGGCGCTTATTGGATTGCCACCAAGACCTGACTCGCCACCCTTCTCCAATCGACGCGGGGCATGGATGACGAATTTGGTGACGACGCAGACTTTGCTGCCATTGTGGAGGCTGTTGATCGAGGGAACCATACTACCGGCCCGCCCACCAAGTCTGCCGCCACAGCTCCCAAGATCCAACAGCCCAAACCTCAAGCTCTTCCCTCCCGCTCCGCACCCTCTTCCATTCTCGTCTCCACGCGCCAAAAGGGCAATCCTATTCTCAACAACATCCGGTCATTGCCATGGGAGTATAGCGACATACCAGCAGACTACGTCCTCGGCGCCACAACATGCGCTCTCTTCCTCAGTCTGAAGTACCATCGTCTGCATCCCGAATATATCTACTCTCGTATACGAGCATTGGGCCAAAAGTACAACTTGAGGGTGCTTTTGACGATGGTGGACATACAGAATCATGAGGAGAGCTTGAAGGAACTGAGCAAGACGAGTCTGATCAACAATCTGACACTGATATTGTGCTGGTCAGCGCAGGAGGCTGGACGCTATCTGGAGCTCTACAAGTCATACGAGCATGCGTCACCAGCAAGCATACGCGCACATCAAGCTACAAGCTACAGTGAGAAGCTCATTGAGTTTATTACTGTACCCAGAAGTATCAACAAGACAGACGCGTTGAGCCTAGTATCCGCATTCGGAAGCGTGAGAGCCGCGGTGAATGCGAGACCAGAGGAGATTGGAGAGATTACGGGATGGGGAGAGAAGAAAGTGCAGAGATGGGTCGGTACCGTGAGGGAAAACTTTAGGGTTAGGAAAGCGGCGAGGAGAGGGGTGGGGGTTGCGAGAGAGGAAAGTTCAGTTGGGCTACCCGAGGGCCAGGACTCTCCAGGCTTAGCAAGGGAGGACAGCTTGTTCGATGATGCAGGTGACCAGCAACGTCGAGGATCAGCGCCTGTACCGAGTGCCAAGACGTCCAACAAGGATACACTGGCTCCAGGGTCTAGTATGGCTCAGAAAGCGCAGCAACGACCTCCAAAGAGACGGGCGGATGAAGTACCACTTTGGGAGCCAGGTGATGATGATGATGAAGAGGAAGCTTTCCTATTGGCAGCCGCCGAGGAAATGGAGATGATGCCGAGCAGAAATAGCCACTCTGACCAGAGTGAGTTGCAATCCAAAGCATTGGCCAATGGTCAGGAGGGTCTGAGTGAGGGCATGACAGCGGCACTAGCCAAGTTACGAAAAGAGTGAGAGGGGTCAAAGATGGATAGAGTAAGATTCAGGTTTCGCATGCACGGTGCACCCCCATACTGGATACCCCAGATTTATCGCTTGTCGGTTACGACCCCTGGCAATGTCCATGCATTGCAGTCTTTGCAGTCGCAGTCTCACAAGATGCGTTCGATACAGCATCAATCTGAATCGCATATATTTAGAGATGCTGAACCTCATACCCGGAGATTGTGGAGAACGCAGGTACGTTTGCAAATCTTGGGCTCTTGGGCTCTTGGCTTTCTCTTGTATAGCTGTCGTTGCTTACAGCCGCAGGTAGTCTCTGGACCATGGGTATAGCCGTCAGGCACAGAATGACTTCTGTTGCGCTCATTGGTCTTAGCGTCCCCGTGAACCTTATTAATGCAAACTCTCTGATTGGTCGATTTGGTCTCTCCCACAATTATCGTGTTCCCATTGCTCTCTTGCTCTCTCACTTCCCTTGTCAAGTACAGCTCTATAGTCGTGCCTCTTCCTTTTTCCCCAACCACACAAGTGCCATTTGTATCACCTTCAGACCTTTTTTTCCCCATCACAAACAAGCATCAGAACCACTTGGAAGTACTTCAAAACTCTGGACTCGACCTCTCACTGAGTGCCACCATGGTAACAACCCCCGGCGTGAACACCAAGACCTGCTTTGCTTGTCCTAGAGTTATGGATTTCAGTCCGCCACTCCAACACCAGCATCAGGGCTCCGAGAAGGATGATGTTTGGGCACTCCATTGTGATGACATTAAGCCCTGTAAGTTTGCCTCTAGCAGCTTTTATATAACAATGCATCAATATGACGGCAATATCTCCCCACGAAATAATCCTGTCTGCCGTGGAGCAATTTCCCGTTTGACCCACTCTAACTTGAACACTGAGCGACAGCCTCATCAACCACCTGCAGCACCAAAACCACTAGCACTATGGAATCTTCCAACAGCATCGAGCTAGAATCCCAAACTCTCTCTCCACCTACCACTACTACCACCACCAATACGTCATCTCCACCAAATCCAACTCCCGGCCCAATTCAACACACGCCGCTCCTCCGGCGCCTCCGTAACTTCAAGCCAAGCCCCAGCAACATAAAAGACGCAGTCATCGGGGTCTCTGATGGCATCGTCGTCCCATTCGCCGTCGCTGCCGGTCTCACTGATTATGGCAACGCAAAGGTAGTTGTCTCGGGCGGACTGGCCGAGCTATTCGCAGGTGCAATATCGATGGGCCTGGGGGGACTACTAGGGTCGAAGAGCGATTCGTAAGACCCATCTCCTTTCTCTCGTTCTATTTCACCTTCTCCGTCCTCTCCACTCCCCAGCCCTCACCCACTTCGCAACGTAGCTCACTCCCCCCGCAGCCTCGAATATGACAGCAAGCGCCGCGAAACCGAAACCATGATCCTCCACGACCCCGCCGCCACCACCTCCCTCGTCCTCTCCATCTGGTCCCCCTACCACACCCCCGCCCTCACCAGCGCCCTGCTCTCCGAATTCCGCACTCTCCCCCGCCACCAACAAACCACCTACCTCCTCCTCCATCACCACCACCTGACGCCCCCGTCCTCCGCCTCCCCCTTCATCAGCTGCATCATACTCGCCAGCGGCTACTTCATCGGCGGCTTCATCCCCCTGATCCCATACCTCTGCGTGCAGCGCACAAAGGTGTTCCTGGCGTTCTTTTGCAGC
>JAEUBB010000271.1:5853-23544 GCA_018257885.1 Parmelia sp. 050094
ACCTTATAAGTGCCAGAGAAAGCTTTGATTGGTGTGGTCGTTCCAAGGACGGCCTGAAGCTCAAATGCTCGGCCATCCTGCTCCAGACGCACCACCTGCTTCAAGCTGGCAAGCGCGTGATCTGGCGCAGATGCACATTTAATGTCGACGGTTCCACTTGGCAGGTAGTCTGCGTAGAGCTCGACGGATTTCTCGTAAACTTCTGGCTTGTCGGTCAAGTTTCCGTTGATATCGAAGTCGAGTTTGTCAGTTAGTGGATCAAATGTGCGACTCGTTGGAAGTTCGAGCCTAGCTGTGACGGCGACAGTTNTGGGGTTCAATTCCAATGCCCGCTGGACTCAAGGGCGACTTGAACTTGACACCAAGAAACTTCTTGATCGTAACTTCACTGCCGTCTTCGTGGCGAATGTTGGAAAGTATCAGCTTGCCATAGTATTGGGTTGCGTTCTTGTCCACATGGGCGTCGCAGAGCAGCTTCTTTGATTGTGACATCGTTGAGACCGAGCGGAGATGATGCTAATCAAGTAAAATTTGCTGTCGATAATGAAGTCGAATTGGAATTCAAGAGGAAATTGTGAATGAAATCCTAAAGACTGCTGGGAGTCCTTTATTTATATTCACAGTCTCTTGGCAAACTCTTCAGCTGGCGAACCATTCTGGAGTGCCAACTTTTCTCGCTCTCATTCGTTCAACATCACATCGGAACGGCTAGATTTCCGCAACCTTGGTGTGATTGCTCGAAGCCTCCGCTCATGCAAGCATGCGCCATGCAGATGACTTTCTCCATACGTCAATACCTCGCTTGTTTTTAAGCCACCAGGTCTACAATCTCAGCTGATGCGAATGTATTCTACATGGATGACCAGCTTTGTTGACCAGTACTGCAACGTGCCCTCGGCCACCAAGTCCAGAACCTCAGCTCGTACGAGCATGCGCCGTGCAGATGGCTTTGTCCAATCGTCAATGCTTCGGCGTTGTTTTGAGCTACTAGGTTCACTACTTTAGCTCATGTGAACACATCTTGCAACGTTTCCTTGGCCATCAAGTCCAGAATCTCAGCTCATGCCATGAAGATGGCTTTATCCAAACGTCAGTGCTTCGGCCTTGTTCTAAGCCACCAGGTTCACCACTTCAGCTCATACGAACATATCATGCGACGTTGTCTCAGCCACCAAGTCCAGAACATCAGCTCATATGAACATGCGCCATGCAGATGGCTTTGTCCATACATCAATGCTTCGGCGTTCTCGAACTCCGCAGTCCACAACCTCAGCTCATGCATGCCCTTGAGCACAACGCCAACTTTCCCATGGTCACGTAAGGTGCTAAGCCTGCAGTAGTTGATGGCGGCAATCGATGCTGCTGAAGATCATTGTGGGCAAACGGGGAGTCATTGCCGAAAGGAGAGCGATCATTGCTAGGTCTAGTGGCACGCTTATCAAGGTCCCCGCGTATTGGATATTGGTGGGCCAGACTTGACCGTGAGTAGTAGTCGTTGGTGAGATGTTCATGATTGGATGATGTACAGCTTCAGAAAGCCAAGGCGACAACTAGTGCCCCTGGACGATGGCGAATGAGACGTCGTGGGCCGGCCGTAGGCTTGTCGGAGTTGACACGAAGGGGGCCTGTTGGTGACGACCGTATGGAAGGTCTATCGGAGGCTGACAGCCATGATGGCTTGCCGGGGACGATGGCATACAGATCGGCGGGGTAACAAAAAAGTTCGGCGGGGGTAGAGCTTGGCATATGCTCAACGTATCTAGTCTGTACCCCCAATGAACTTGTTGCATATGCCGAGCGGATCCGCTCTAACCCCCATTGGACTCTATACATATACTGAGCGTATGCTGATACCGTACCTTTACTACTGAGGTCTGCATCAAAAGTCCTAAATAAACTAAGCAGCGCTTTCGGATAATGACCTTATAAAAGACAGCTCAGAGGGCACATTTTAGGGGCCGCTTCGAGGGCTTTATCGGGACTTGGCCTATTGTATAGGTAACCCACCCGATCTTTCGGGGCGAAAATTATCCGACAAGAGCCTTGGTGCCGACTTTCGTGATAGCAGATGGGCTCGACGCGGTCGCTCCCGGGAGGATAGAATCTTGGCATATGCTCAGTATATGTTGGTTTTGTACCCCCGATGAAGTATCAGCATATGCAGAACGTATGCGCTGTAGCCCCGATGAGATGCATATACCGAGGATATTCCTACCCCTGCGGAATTATTCTGTACCCCCACCGAGCTGCAACCCGAGGCCTGTCGAAGCTAATAGCTAGGATGGCTTGTCTGGATAATGGTGTGGAAGTTCTGCCGGGGGATTGACAGCCGGGATAGCTTGTTGATGATGGTGGGCTTGCTTCGCCTAAAGATGCTGATAGGCACAAGAGATCTCGATGGAAATATTGCGGAGAAGATTGAATTGTCTGGGGAAATGCTGGGGCACGAGCAGCTCGAGGAGTTGTGTCCAATCGCTTGTACTAGCCAAAAGCGGCATGGTGTCGGAACTTTGTGACTTCCATCAGTCTATTAGCAGAAATCGCCAAAATTATCCAGACAGAGTAAGCACTATGTTCCCCGCACTACGATAAGCCGAAGCCTTGTGGCTTTCGGCTTTGAAGAACTGGCCTGAGGGACAATGCATCGTGCCCGCATCTAAGGAGTCGTGAGAATTATTGGCAAGACTAGGAGAAGCTCGGTATTAGCTGTTTGTCTTCTGGGAGAATGGATTATCGAAGCGCAGTTGGATGTGTGAGCCTACTCTCTCTGCTCTTCTCACTCACCTACTGATGCGTGTACTCGCCAACCCGTCATGTGATATACTACTTCATCCGTCGGCAAACTGCGGTGGCTAGCGGCAGTAATCAGATAAGTATACGAAGACCAAATTCCCAAATTCGGCCCAAGAAAACGTACAGAGAGCGCTTGCCTGGAAAACCAGAGTCAGCAGAGATGCTGTCGCTGTCGTGCTCATGAACGAAACCCCTATACCGGAAAAGATCGAGAAAACCTCATCTGGTAGGCCAAGTCTCTGAAAGCCATCGATGATCCCCGTTGGCTTTGGTCAATTTGGTGTGCTCAAGAAGATGCTTGATTATGTGAAATGCTCGAAAACGAAAAGACGGTATCAAGTCTGAAACCTCCATCTCGGATCCTCATCCCCTAACCATTCTCCATCGGTTAATCCAGCCAACCTATCATCCCTCTTACCACCATCTCTCTGGGAGTTCTCTACTCTTAACACCGCCCACAGAGTTCCCACAACCACAACATTCGCACATAAATACCCCAACGCGAAGCCATGTCCTAGAAAATATCTCGGCCCATCTTGACTTCGATACAGCTGTGTTCCCAGCACAGCTCCCAGATTTCCAATAGATATCTGCATTGCGTTGGCGGTTGCGCGCTTCGTCTGCCCGCTTACATTATTCGCTGGCCAAGAGAGTACAATGGCGGTTGCTGGGTAGATGCCTGCCGCGGCGAAGATTGTTCCCACGTAGCCGGCGCCAGGTGTTTTGGTGGTTAATAAGATGATATAGCCGATGGCGGCCAGAGACGCCGAAACCATTATAAAGAGCGCTCCCATTTTAAATCTCTCGGACGCGACAGCTACAGTGAGAGTGAGAACCGTAGCGACGGCGTACGGTGGGACTGTTGATAGCTGCGCTTGGGCGGCAGTGTATCCAAGTTCTTTTATAATGGTAGGTAGGAAGAGGGACAACGTGTACAGAGGGAGACTCATGGTGTGGAATCCCAGACCATACAGCCAGACCTTGGGATCGCGGAGCGCAAGCGAGACGTTCTTTCAGGAAAATCTTTCGTCCCTGGTAGCGTCGCTACTGGCTTCGAGGCGAGCGTGGATGAAAGCCCTTCCTTTTTCGCTAAGAAACTTGGCCGTCGATGGGTAGTTGACAATGAAAGCGTACGAAGCTAGTGAAACGAGCACGGTCAAGATACCCTCGAGTATGAAGATCCACCTCCAACCGTGCAAGCCGCCCACCCCGTTCATGTGAGCGATACCCTGGCGTTCCAAGTCAGCATGCACCCAGTCACTCGCATCGTGTGCAGTGGGCACTCACCCAGGCGAGAACACCTCCAAAAGCCCCGGCTAGAGATGCGGCGCTGAAGAATAGCGATATTCGGAAATGCTGTTCTTCTCGCGGATACCACATGGAAAGGTAGAAGACCACGCCTGGAAACAGACCGCTCTCGGTCATGCCCAGGACGAAGCGCGCGACGAAGAACCCGGCCATGTTCTGAGTGACGCCCAACAAGGTTGCGACTACACCCCAGCAGAGCGTGAGTGTGGGAAGCCATGCGCGTGGAGATGTCAGTTTCAGGACGATGTTGTATGGTATCTGATATCGTTAGTCGAGCTCGGAGACGGGATCCTGGACGACCTTACTTGGAATAAAACGTAGCCGAGGAAGTATAAAGTCAGTCCGGTCAGATATTGATTACCAGCCATGGGAAATATTAATTTTATGCTCGAGTGGAAGATCAGAACCAACGGGTTGCTTCTTTACTCATGTGCAAGTCCGTGGTGAGGCCTTCGACCCGCGCGTTGGCGACTAGAAAGGTATTAGGTAGATGATGGAGACTGGATGAATAAGCTTACCGTTACTCCGATCGAGGAAGGACAACAGGTAGAGCAGCGTCAGAAGCGGGCAAAAGCGTCCGATCCAGTTTCCGAACCAGAGCTTTCTCGTTGATGTCGGAAAAGTGCGTGAGTTCGTCTTTGGGCGGGATGGTGGGGGATGTTGGATCATGTGAAAGGGTGGCTTCGTGCGCGGGGACGGAAGGCTGCGTCTCGGAATTTGAATCTGCCATGGTGGGTTTTTGCGAGATGGAGGTGCTCGGCTAGATTCCCATTGTGATGGAGATGGATAAAGAAAGGGATAAGGGAAAGCAATGTCGACTAAGGATGAACATGATGGATTCATGAGAGGATATACATGTTCTGGATATGAAGAAGGGTACTCCGGCCTGGGTGACCATTCTGACGACATTGGGGTGTGATATCATATGGAAAACAAATTGATATCAAAGATACTCTGCTAGCTACGCTCTATATCTTCATAATATAAAACATCTTGTCAATAATCCTTGTTTTTGAGTTGTGAAGTGGTTAAAAACTGGCCTGAGGATAAGCGAAAGAAATAGTATACTCCTAGTAGATAGGGCTAGCCCTAGGTATATTTGCGCTACAGAGGGAAGTATCCCTCAGCGACACAACGTCATACAACATCAAACCTCTTTGAGCAGAGATCAGGATTGCAAGCTGCCTAAGAGACTATGGGGAGACCAGGAGTGAGTGAAACCACTATCTTTGATGATGCTCAGTCTGCTAATCCTGTGCAGGTAAGCTTCTTCACCGATTCCGACTTCTTTAGCCGCCCATCCTGCCTCCAAGGCAGCTTTCAAATACCATAGCATTCTACAAGCCTGAAACGACATTTCACGGCGCGATCACGAGCACCCACCTCTTCAAATCTGATGCAAAATCGCTACAAACAAGGACTGTATTATTATGAGTCAGGAAAGCTCGGTAAACGATGTTGCAGATGAGGATAAGAAGCTGGGGGAGCGATTAGTTGACCATGGCAATGCTGTCCCTGGCGTTGACCAGAAAGATGGAACATATACGCTCGACTCGATTTACAGAGATGCGCTGGCACGACTTGATATCACGCAAGGCTGTGGCCAGCTCCCAGCTAAATACCACGAGATCCTGATTCACACAACAAATGCAGACGATCTTTTGTCGAGTCTCGACATCATTGAGAAGTCAAGCACTCAGAGTACAGTACCCAAAGGAAGGCTTAAAAAGGCAATTGCATCAACTGCCGCCCGACTACGCAGGTACTCGGACGCCATTGATATGATTGCTCAGTCGTCACCACAAGCCTTTGGCGTGAACGTGACTGGAATTGTTTGGGGATCTATGAAATTCTTACAAGTCATAGCGACTGACATCGAATCCACTCGGGAGCTAGTCATAGAGACGCTGGACTATATACAACATTCATTGCCGGTTTTGGAAGCATTAGTCCCCTTATATGGTCAATCAAGGGTTCAGCTTTTGTACAAGCCGCTGTTGGATGTTTATAGCGCTATCATATCGCTTGCTCTTCAAGCTGCTGGACGCTTTGATCGAAGCTCGTCGTCGGTCAAATCTCTAGGACGCTCAGCTTGGCAATCACTTCAAGCAGACTTTGATGAACCGCTCAAAAGGATTAGGGAAGCCGGTATGAGAATTGAGCAGGCCGCACACGTAGAGCATATGTACATCACAGATGCAATACATAGGGCGCAGGACACTGAATCTCTAAGACAAGAAAGCTTTCGCAGAGGTTAGTTCGCGAGATTTTTTCACTGAAGCTTGCTCACATGATCGTACCTGGCAGAAATGCGTCATCATTTGCGTGGCCCTCGTGTAGCCGAAAGCTCGAAAGCTTCGATTCACCCATTCAACGATGCCCCTGTTGGACTTCTGTCCCCTCATTTCACCGGTCGAAGCCCAGAGCTGGCACAGATTAGGTCAACGCTCCAGTGCCGCAGCGATGACAAGCCTGCAAGATGTGCGATCGTTGGAATGCCAGGCTTGGGCAAAACGCAACTAGCGCTGAAGTATACTAGTGACATTTTTCATACATTGCATGGTCCATTGGTTTTTTGGATATCTGCTGCTTCCGTGGAAAGGATGGTACAAGGGTTTTCAAAAGTACTTGACCTTATTAATCACATTGATCGAGATCACGTCGACCAGAATGTGAAGGTCAATGCCGCGCAAAGATGGTTGGAAGGAAGCGATCAAACGGGACTGCACTCGTGGCTATTAGTATGTGATAACGTTGATGAGGCATCGCTGCCATTTTTGCGTGAGAATCTCCCTCGTGCCAACAATCGCGGCGCTATCATATTTACCATGCGCAGCATTGACGTGGCGAAGGCGCTCTTGGATTCAGGAAACCGGGAGAAGCAGCTTCTCAAACTGGCATTGCCCAGTCAACAGGATGCAGTAGAAATGTTGGTTGCAGAGCTCGATTCGCTCAGCCCTCAGGATAAAGCAGAAGCTACACAGGTCAATTTACTGAAAGCCGAAACATTGGTAAATGAACTTGGTCGACTGCCGCTCGCGGTCAACCAAGCGGCATCTTTTGCAAATCATTCCTACAAAGATCTTGACTACCTCCTAGGCTTGTACCAGAGTGAATATAAGATTCACATGCTTCGCTGGGATAATGTCCTCTCGACTCATGAGCAAAGTTCTGTAGTGGCTACTTTCGAGAACAAGCTCAGCGATCTTGAGGTGACTGCTCCAGTCGTCAGTCTACTTTTAAAGGTCATGTCTTTCCTCGACGCAGAAAGTATCCCTATAGAAATATGGACCAACGAGTCCAGCTTGCTCAGGTTCGTCCAGGTCCAACTTTATGATCAGAATAACTTCGAGCTTGCAGAAGACCCACCACAAGATGAACCAAAGATGTCTCCGAAGCATTCGTCGATGAAGAGATTGATGGGAAGACTTCGCAACAAAAATGATAGGCAGTCATCAAGGCCAGCTTCACCAAGAGGTGAACCTGGAGCGGTGCAACAGATAGGCAACGAGTATCCCATCCGTTGGCAGGGTACACATTTCAGGGGGTCAGCCCTACCAAGCCAAGAAATGTGCATCCAGGTCGCCAGTGCATCGGATGCACAACCACCATGTGAACCACTCAGGGGACCGGGATTACCAGAACTATCATCCTTGCTGGAAGATCCCATCGAATCCCCAAAGGCACTCCAAACTATGGAGAAGCTTGCTCTCGTTACTGTTCTTGAGGATGAAAAAGCTCTGCGTATACACGATCTTGTACAATTGATGATTCGGCACGACGCAAAGAAATCACAAAGCGAAGAACTCTGCCACTGGGCTGCGACGTCTGTCATTTCTCGCTCGTTGCATTCGATTGGAGATGTACGACTTCCTCAAAGTTGGCCTTTCTACGACCGTGTCTTGCCTCACTTCAACGCATTACAGACCACAATGCCGACAATTACACATGGCTATAATGTCAGCTTCGTCCGTGCTCGCCGCGTTGTGGGGTCTTATCTCAAAGCTAGATGCCAACTTCGTGAAGCCGAAAGCATTCTCCTTGAGAATATGTCTTATGTGGAGACTCATGTCGGTGCAGAGAACCCAGACTATTTGCGCAGCGCTTATGCGCTTGCAGCCCTCTATTATAAGAAGTCAAATTTTGAGGCTGCAGAAACCTTAGTCAAGAAAGTCGCATTGACTAGGAAGAGAGTACTTGGGGACAAGCACACCGAATACGTCAATACAAAAGCGCTGTTAGCAAATATATGCAGAAATCAAGGACGATATGACGAAGCTGAAAATCTTTTCAAAGAAGTCTTAGAGCAACACGAGAAATATGGAAATGCACTTGATATCTATTGTGTTATGAACGACTTTGCCTTACTTTATTCTGGACAAGGTCGATCTGAAGAGGCTGTCCGAATTTACAGGCAGATTTTAAGCAAAGCCGACGGGGAAGAAACCGCTAATTTGGATACCATTCTTACAGTTAAAGCAAATCTAGGACACCAAGAGCTATTAATGTGTCGGAACGATGACGCGCAAGCATCACTGGAATGGGCTCTGTCGACCCGGGAGAAATTTTGGGGTATTGAAGACCCTGTGACTCAAGATTTAATGCTCGCTTTGAAGGATTTTTGGAGAAGGAAGAATGGCTGGAACCAGGCTGAGATTTTGTGTGTAAAGGTAGCAGACCTCAAGAAACGTTTGTTGGGAGAGGACCATATCGAGACTCTGAGCGCTCTGTTAGACCTTGCTGAGGTATATGATTATCAGGAGCGATACGAGGAAGCCTTGACAACGCTGCATCTCGTCATAGATGGAAGGAAGAGGCAGCTTGGACCAGATAACCGCGAGACTCTGGAAGCTCAGCGTATGCTCGCAGTCTCTCATCGAAGTGCGGGACGCTATGAAGAAGCTGAGCGGATACTCGAGAGCAATTTGGAAATTTTGACAGAGAAGTTTGCGCCTGACCATCTCGATACTTTGGCTACTCTCTGTACACTTGGCGAGTTACGAAAGTGGCAAGGGCGGCTCGACGAGGCCTATCTGCTACTCAAACGGGCATTAACCGGGCAAAGGCAATCTCTAAAAGATGATAATCTTGAGCTTCTGCATACAATGAGAACACTCGGAGATGTTTCTGAAATCCAAGGCAAAGACGATGAGCCCGAAGAGCTGTACAAAGCGGCTTTCGCGGGTTATAAGAAGCGGCTCGGATGGCCCGTGACACAGACTGTCTTTACACTCGGACAGCTTTGCATCTTCTACCAAAACCGCAAGCGGTATGCCGAGGCGGAACCACTTCAGCGACAGTACGTCGAGGGGCGAGAAGAGAACGATGGTCCGGATCATGAATACACTCTCTCGGCTCTTGCGGGCTTAGCAAATACCTTGGAAGGGCAAGGGCGCTACGAAGAAGCAGAGCCTCTACGAAGGCGCGTTTACAATACCGAAAAGCGGACTATTGGGCTCGCCAACAAGGAAACATTGCCAGGCCTGTATGCTTTCAGCGACAATCTGATTAACCAAGGCAGGGTCTACGAGGCTATGTCGCTCCAACGTGAGAATCTGCAAGCTTGGGAGGATGAGTTGGGCTTGTGGCATCCTGAAACTGTCAACAGGCGGTTATGGCTTTGGCAGAACCTCATGGACAACCGAGAGCTTTACCTAGACGACGAGGAAACGTGCAAGAGGGCTTTGCAATCCCACGAGGAGCGCTGGGGCTTGAAGGATTACAGAACGAAGTTGTGCTTTCAGGTCGTTGTGAATTTGCTCTATTCGTTGGGCAAGGAGCATGATGGGAAGAAGCGAGAGATGCGGGAGCTCGTCTTGAGGTATGTTGATGCGGGCGTTGTGGTTCGAATTAATCCGAGCAATGGGCTCGCTTGTCCGGACTATGAAGAGTGTGGTAATGTGAGAGCGGATTGGGAGCTGTGGACACCGGACGACGTCGACAGTGCGGATGGATGGGAAGACATTAGCGACAGCGGCGTCAACGACGTGTGAAGCTTTTGAGAAAGGGTATTTGCGTGACTGAGATTCACACTGGAGGCAAGCCGTGGAGGTAAACCATGTAGCCAGCATGCTCCGCTTTGGCATTTCGTCGTTCAAACCTTGATAAGTTACTTAGTACCCCTGATCATCATCATATAATCGATCCTCATGTCACGAGCGTGATACGCCTCCTAACGAGCTCTCCGAATGGGGAACGATCCCGCTCACGAACGACGCGCTCTGAAAGGAGGCGGAACCGTTGCGATAGTCACACCACCGCCTCGACAGCCTCTTCTCTTCTCCATTCCTCGTCAGCGACAGCTTTCGAGATCCCGAGCACCGGCTTGTTCATCAGGAGTGGGGATCTCACATCCCAACCTCAGTCCTCCCACTCTACCGCACGCCGAAAAGTATCCATCCCCTGCTGTGTCTTTGCCTCTTTTCCTACATTGTCCACCTTTTCTGGACTAACTCCTTCCATCATAATCTCATTCACCGGTCCTATCTCGGCCGGCGGTTCGAGAGGAAGTAGCTCGTGGTGCCGATCTTGCATCTGCCTATAAAAGGTTGCTTGGGAGAGAGGCACGGGAAGCTCTGCAAGCATTTCTGCAAGCTCTTCCGTTTGGATCTCGCTGTCACTCGACGTCGATGGGGCGGAGGCCCATTGGTCGTCAGAGCTTTCACTGGCATCTTTCCTCGCGAGAATCTGCCGCGACACCCAGGATTCAGTTTGATGCCGGGAGCAAGCGTCAAGGGAGGCAGGTGGCGGTAGGATCGAGTTCAGACCTGCCGCATCCATTCATCAGCTCTATAAACAAAACCAGTCAGACACTCGCGATATCTTGCCCACCCTCCCTTGTCATCCATTTTTCGAGCGGCCTCGACCTCTCCTCCTCCCACCGTCTATGCAACCTAAGTGTATCTTTATCAGTGCCGCCGAAAGGGGCCAGAATCTTCGTCGCTTCCACGAGCGGAATATGTCGTCTGAACACCGCTCGCACTGACTCCAACGTTGCGTCATCAAACTTGGGGGGTTGGGGAGGCCGAGTGGTCTTGGACTTTTCGGGACGCGGAGTAGGCGCCGGTCTTACGTTCGGTACATCTGAATCACTCCCGGTACCGTCCTGTTTGGCGTGTCGACGACGTTGTAGCCTGTGCACTCTGGTTGAGTCTGTGGTGAATCGAGGGTAATTGTTGAATTGTAGGGAATCCATGGGAAGGATGTTGTAGATGTGGGATGTTTGAATTGTGCTCAAATGCGAAAGGAAAGTCCGGCAGAAACGAAAGACAGCATGGGTTTTATAGATACAAGCAGATGGGTTCCATTCGGGTGTTGAGTTCTCGTGTATTATCTTGAAAAGAATCGAGGCATTCGCTGGTACGGGTCACGCACGAAAATCAAGTAAGCGGCAGGCGTGACAAACAGCTGCTTTAGTATACTTCCATCCTTATCAGAGCGCTCACTGTTGTCAGAGTACACCGCAATCGATCAGCATTTTTTATATCCGTAGAGGTTATCAGAATAGCCAATGCATTGCTTTTGGCGGTACGGATCGTGTAGTAGGATAGTTGGAGTCCCGTCGCAGCTTAGATGTGCTTCTACACACACTACAGTGCAAGGAGTCGGGCGTCGCAAGCTTGCAAATGCCCCACTTGTGCGGCCGCCTCTAGTTGGAAGAGCAAAGCCACGACAGACTCATCATGACCTTGTCTTGACGCCGAGGTGAAGATGTGCGGAATCTAGCGCGCATTTTGATCTCTGCTTCGTTATGGGGATATGACGGTAGCTGGAGAAGCGAGTATAGTGGTCTGTGATAACGGTCATGGCTGGTTGGCTTCAATCTGGCGATGTTCTTGTATCCTTTCTGGTATGGCGATTATGTTGGATGAGAGGGTATTAAGAGCTCATAGATTGGGGAGCATGGAGTTTAGATGTCCTAGGAGCAGATGTATTAGGAAATGGCTCTTGAATCTTATAGAGATTTTCTAATCTGTTCGTCTGAAGAGCACCTTGGATGGTTAATAGACGGGAGTTAACTGTGTGTTTAGATTCGGGGGACTTTCAAGGTCTTTGCTGGGGGTTAGAGGCTGATCGCCCCGCTTTTCGATGACCTTGTGTATTCTTTTTCAAATTTCAGATACATACTGCGTGCTTGTAAAGGCGTGACGGAAGAACGTAAGACTTCTACGATTAATGAAGATGAAGCGTTTGCCATTCGATCCCTGGCGTCACTGCCTCTCCGTCCATGCAGCCGTGTAGATAGCATCGCCCGACATACGAGTAATCGCGGCAGGCGCTGGGAAAGATTCCTTTCGTGTGCTGGCCGTCGAAGGCGCGGAGAACGAGAGGGGCGTTGGCACCCTTTACGATGGCAATTCGATCACCTATGCAAAGAGTACGTGGGCCGACGCCAAAACGCCCCTCGCGAGTGGCAAAGACCTGCTCTGTGTTCATGTGATAGCGGAAATTGCTATACGTAATGTAGATGTCTGGGTCTTCAGTCAGTTGTGGTTTACGCTTCTTGCCCAGCATCCAGTGCCGCCACCACTGCCCGATGAGAGCTCCGTCGCGCGTGTTCAGTCTTCTGTGCTCGCCTTCCGTCGACATGATCATGTCCAGAAATGTAGCCATCAGCACGGTTGATGTATTGAATGTTTGATTGGTTCCAGCCAGGTGTTTCCATTGTTCAACCTTGACCAGGATATCCTCTGGGTTATCGGGGTCCACGAGCTCGCCTAGCTTCGAGACGATATCGATGGTTGCTCCTGATATGACAAACGTCCTGTCTGGGGCTGGGCGGAATTGGTGCTTGTGGCCGCGTGAGGCCTTGTAGAGGGATGAACGCCAATCACCTTTTCTGAATTGGCTCCAGTCAATTACCCAAGATGGTAGACCAAAGGGGTTGGAGGTGCCGACTCCGATTGCATAGTCCAGTATACCTATCGAGCTCGATTGCTGCATGAGATTCAGGGTTTGCTCTCTGAACAACTGCTCGGGGTCTAACCGGTAGTCGGGTGAGGGTCCTAGCGGTACACCAGTGATGGGGTTCTTCATCAGCCCGGTAATGGCGTAGAAGTGGTCGCGCGGGTCGGTGGCTTTGCGTTCTCGAGACATCAACGCAAGCCTTATAGGTACAAGTGTGTTTGCGGCACGTTCGGTCATCACTCTGCCGAGATCTGTGACCATGCGCATCTTGGCTAACAAAGGCAGAGATATTTCCTCTTGTCCTGCCCATGGTCCGATCCAGATTTTGCAACAAGCTTCAGAGTGCGCGGCGTAGTTCTTGGAAGCCGCGAGAAAGGGCTCGAGACGGACCTGGTGCCGCCCGATATTGAGAGTGGCGTTGGGTGAGAGTACAGCTTCTTGGACTATCCAAATGCGCTCCCACCAAGGCTGCGAGACTATAGATAGCAAGGTTCGCAGGCACTTGTACCAGGTACCCACGAAATAAATGCTGGTAGCGGACGTGTCTTTAAAACGCCAGAAGGGCATCTGGTAGAGATGCTTGTTGTGTAACAGGTGGAGCACTATGTGGAGAGCACCTATGATGCTTTCATCGGGCGAGATGGTAGCACTGCCTGCTGAGGGCAGCTGGCGTGGAGCTGTGACAACACCTTGAGATTGGATAAATTTCTCGAAGTTTGAGCGATCATCGCCCGTCACCAGATTCAATTGCTTTTCGAGATTCCAGAGTCAGCCTTTTGTCCTTTAAAGATCTACAGGTACTCAGAGAAGGCACTCACTACTTTGTCATCGGGCCAATCTATCACGTCTTCCACTGTCGCCAGCCAAATCTGACAATGTTTGGCTGCCTTGTAGATATCGGCCATGATACTGACCTGCGACGAGCGCTCATCTAAATCACTTTGATTAATACATACAGCATCTGCCCATATCTGCATGAAATTGTCTATCAGTATTAATGCTGACGCGCCGAATCCGAGTGAAGAGTTGGGAAGTAAATAGCCATTATCAAAGATCATCTTTGGGCTCGGAAAAAGTGTACGATGACATTCACGTACCACACGTGTTTGATCGCCCTTGCGGAGATACCGACATGCTGTATAAAGGCTTGTTGTCACAGTCAAAGCGAGATCAGGAGTAAGATGGTCGCTAGTAGTAGTCTCATCGTTAGATTTGGAAACCCCTGGTCCATGGACACAGTCTCTTATGACAAGCTCTTTGTCAAAGATAGGAGAACCCCATGCATACGATAGCGACTCATACTCAGGCTTGTCGTCTAGTGATACAATACTCAGAGTACACGCTACAGGTTCATCGAAAGATCCTGGAAGTAGAGTGCAAAGGCGGATCTCGCGACGTAGGACATCAAGTTCATTGTATGCATAGGTGGCCATTTCACGATGCTATGTGATGTTGATGGCTTCAGATGTCGGCTTTTTGCACGTCGCGTGATCTATTTAGTGCTCGGTAGTACTAGAACAGAGCAAATAAGCAGTAGATGATCGTATATTTAGATCTTTGCGTATGTCGAGAGACCCTTGAAATCCTGAGCTCAGAGTGTTATGATGCTGAGATTCGTTCGGAATGGGACCGATCGCGACGCAGCTCTGACCAGACAGGAGGGAATATCAGTCCTTAGTTCTTTGGAGTCTTGGATCTTTTTTAGCGTCCGAAAGGATCGGCATGGAAAGAACAATGACGAGAGTGAGGTATTCTTGTGCATACTCCCTGAGGGGGTTTTAGCGCTTCCTTTTGGCTCGCCCTTCCTATCGGCGCGAGAGCGTCGCGCTAGACGTGTAGCTTTGCACCAAGTCTCTGTTGAGATTTGGCCCCCACGGGTCTAGGGTTCTCTGCCATCTCACGGCAGCCATCCACACATCCCACCTTGCGTGCTTGCCCCCGCCAGATATCCGCAAGCCGACTTACCCGTACCCTGTTGCATCTCTCTCTCTATCTCTCTCTCTCTCTCTCTGTCACTTGCTTCAGTCTAATCACATGCCATACACACGTCCAGCGTACGAGCGAGCGATGCCAGCGGGTACATATATAATCGCAAGCTGGCTGATACCATTTGAGGTGAGACCTGGAGACAGGTTGCGCAACTTAGTGGCGGGAGTGGGGTTTGGTGGAGCGGTAGGTGGAAAGGGAGTGGACGAAGCCGGGGGCCACGATCAAGGCAAAGCAGGTTGATGCACTTAGAGGAATTTCAATGTTCTTCAGGCGTGGGATCCACATATCAAAGGCTGTGAGTACCGACCGGGTTTATTAAAAAGACTTTCATTTTCGATGATGAGGATGCTGAGGGAAATAAGTGAGATGCATCATGTTTCAATGGTTGTGTGACTTAGCTGGATTGGAAACTCTGCGCAGTGAATTTTGATTAGTCATCCGTTGCTAGCCGCAACACACCAAATCATAACAAAGCTTTTTTTCATCCCTCTTGCCCTTCTCTAAGCATATTGATAATCTTCTGTCACCGTATCGTCATCTAATCCATCTCGCCATGATTCAAAAAGCTGGCGATATCATACTCCAATCTGTGAAGGGGCTCCGAAGCATCCATGAAGAAATGCTTAAACTCACAGAGCACCAGCGCGACGGACTCCCTTACAACAGCGGAGCCAGCTCACTAAATCAGATTTCGAAGCTATGAAGACAGTCATCGATCCGAAAGCGGATTCCGATTTCTGGAGACCTGCTGATCAGAACAAGAGATGCACTTTGGAGAACGCTCTAAGGAGGGCTCGGGAGGTGTATTCTGAGGATCTTGAGACCTTTCTGTATGACACTGCGACAAGAAAGATCGAACTCAGCGAAAAAATTAATCCAACGGTAAGCGAAGCGTACTCGGCAAGTTTTGGATACAGCGGCGACATCGAGTATTTCATGGAGGATTGCTTGTTTCACAATGAGGATTTCGTCGACTCAAATGGCGATAGTCTGTTACGAGACCTTGGGTGCGTTCCTATCCCAGGTACTTAGTGATCTCATGCTTACACATTCAAAGTGAATATTACATTCAAAGTTACATAATTATGGAGACTCGCACAGTCTTCAGCACGCCCAGCTATCCACATATCACCATCTTCTCCATTCAAACTCACCGAGCGAGTTCGCAAAAAGAGCTCCTATGCACAGAGTTCTGGACATTATACTACTGGGCCTTAAAGTTTGGTCCTCGAACAAATGGCCAATACTTGCCAGTAAGTCTACGTCCTCAGTTCCGTGACTTGGTCATGGATCATTGATTTGACATGCTTAAAGATGCGTCTGTTCTCCCTCTGTGATTATGAAGCACGTGTGGTTTCAGCCGTATTCACTCTTTAACCTTCACGCTCCATTGCCAAAGAACCGGGACACGGCGAAGATCAAGACGTGAAGTGCCGGATACACATAGCCGACTACAGAGATATTACCACTGTGCAACCTTTCTTAGATTTCATGACGGAATTGAAATCTACGCCTGTTGGCAAAACCGACTTTTAGAAAAGTTCGATACGGGACGCAATTTAAAGAGCGTCTTGTTACTCACAGGTAGCAAGTCGCCTCAACTACGTCTCAGGCTAAGTATGGGAGTACGCAGTACTAACAGCTCAACAAATCGGCTATGGCATGTAGCACTCTGAGTCGAGGGACAAACCTGTTTTCCATAGGGTTTCGTGAATGGGCCACTGTAATATCACCAACTATGTTATTGAGAGACAACCTACGGCACTCACGATATCATTGGACTAAATCTGCTCCCAGTGCACTGACCGTGACCACTGCGTGACTTAAGTGCAATGCAAATCTCCTACCAAAGCTCGTTTCTCTCGAAAAATGGAATTCAAACTTGCTTCCCCTCTCGCTTATCAGTGAGATGATGCGATGTTAAAGAAGCTCTACTACTTCACTCAGGGTTCAAAATCACAATAGTGGGAATGTGGGTTAGTGTGTCTTATATAGCCGGTAGTGTGGTCGCGATTAAAGCTCCCAAGAGGGCCAAGACGGCGAACATACCAAGACGTTTGATTTTGGGTTATGGTGAGGAAGCCAAGTGACAAATGATTTGAACACCGTATCGCTTATTGGATATTTAGTAAGTAACTGGACGTCTCAAATGATATGCGCCACGAAGCAATAGTTGCGGTTAATTGGTGTACAGTGACTTACGCGATGGTGCCGTCATTCCCGATAACTAATTCATATATCTAGAAACTCCTTCAGAACGCCCTCTTTCTATCTGCATCTCTACAAGGACAATCGTCTATCAAATTAGCCCTCCCATGGGGACTCATAACACCTACCAAACATGTACACCCTCCACCTCATCCTGCTCTTCCTCCTCCAAATCCTCCCCATCTCAACCCTCGTCATCGACACCCCAACCCCCAACTCACTTTTCCAAGCCCCCACAAACACCACCCTCAACCTCCTCCACCCTCCCGCCGCCCTCGCCCACCGCTATTTCGTCGAATGCGAGCGCGTCAGCGAGCCACGGCTCCCCGGCCTCCGCCCGACCCGCTGCCTCGACGCAGCCACCACGATATGCAACCATATATCCTCGCTCACGTCCCGGACCATCAGGACCGGCCGGTGGCAGTGGGAGAGATATCAAGGCTGCGCACTGGGGTATTACGTACCCGTAGGTATAGAAGAACTGCC